>JAGFPH010000586.1:249189-282435 GCA_018207615.1 Philaenus spumarius
ACAAAGTTCAGATACAGCAACTAATAACAATCTTTAAAAGACCCATCTGAATTTTTTTATTTATTATATATGAACTTTTCATTTTCCCATAAATGCAAAATTTTAAGCTGATTTGTTTGAAAACGTGTGCGTAGCAATGTAAAATTAATAAATCAGAGAATAAAACTGTTTAATAAAAATACACACAAATGTACTTCAGAGCTGCAATTTTGAAAAGGCACAAACGAATTTTTTTTCAATCTTAATTATTTTTTGTATTGCCATATCAAATTTGATTATTTTCTTAACGCCCTTAACTCAATACCAGTTATACTAATGCAATTGCGAAGAGCTTCGTTCTGAGAAGGTAAATTGATAGCCAGTAACAAGATTCGTACCTACGAGAACATCGTTAGCCTCTAGGCAGCCCTGCTAATCCTAAATCGAACAAAATTAAAATAAAGTTAAAATTTCTTTAAAAAACGTATTCACTTTACTCCGCAAAATTTCCATTTTTGGGCATTGGAAATAATATTTTAGTTAGATTGTTTAGTTGCGAAATGGTAGGGTTTCAGTTAAACCAAATGTATAAACTAATTCGTTTGATCACTCCACGTACCGCACGGTAGTCTGGTATACTCTATATATTTGTCAATTCCTGATTAAACATCCGAGGTACATTAGGAAGCCACATGAAATGTTTCATTTTATAATGATAATTAGTTTCATTAATTATATTGTCTCAAACAAAAAGAAACAAAATAATAAATCAACCTAATTTCTAAATGCAATTAAATTACACCAGCTCCCCGATATACTTTACTCATGTCCAGATAGACTGGTGAACTAGTTTTTATATTGATTCTTCAGCTTATTATTACGGATTATTAAACTTAAGGTTTTCCGGCCAGTCCTATCTCAACAATACCAAATTAGACATTTTTATGTGTATCATTTTCTCTGTAATCATAACAGATAAGGTCCTGAATTTCCTCATATATTTTTCAATATGATCCACAACTTTAGACATGTTTTTTTTTTAATTCCATTTACTTTATTATTATTTTCATATTTTACATTTATATATCAAATTAAACAGAATATAAAGTAAAATAGTAATACAAATTTCAAAAAATTAAAACGCTTTACTGGTCTGACTCTCAAAGACGCATAGATACATTCAAATAACAGTTTTTTTTTTTATAAAACTGTTTTATTATTTAATGTTCCGTGTACCTTAAACTTATGACACTGGCATGTGAAGGGTTGTTTGAAAGGGACGTATTTGATGATTATAGAAATTATATAATATGTAGTTTATAGATATACTTGAAACAAATGCTCGATTTTGTTTACAAACAAACAGTGGTGTTATTAAGGTATTCTTTTACAATAGTTATAAGTATTACTTTCTCTTTTGCGATAGTGTCAAACAAACCTACTAAACAGCATCGTAAAAAAATAAGGTAAGGCTAAATCCAGTAAGGCTAAATGAATAAATATGGAGTACTCTTTTACTTTACAGGAAAACTAATGAGGTTTCGAACTATTATAAAAACGTGATATAAATGAGTTTTTATTTATTTGGTGTAAGGTAATACAGTGTTTGGGGGCCGCCACTTTCTTTAATTGGTCTCCACCAGTAATGTATAGTTTAGTTGTTGTTTATTATATTACAGTCATCAATCTAGTAAAGTTTCATCGACATCAAATGATTATATTATTAGTAAATCTTTTTGAACAGTTTCTCTTTATAATTTAGAATATGTTAATTTGCAAACAATAAATTCATAAATTGAAAAATCGTTACAAACAAGTACCTAATTTTATAAGGAATGATGATTGCTTGTGTTTATGCTTAGATGAAAGATAAAGCGATTCATGTCTCGATCTGTGCTAGTTATAACTCTTGCTAGAGTGTAACGGGATATCCCAACTGTTGGCTATCATGTCTGGAATCAATACTCAGTCGACGCGAATGGCTGAACTCTCTCCTCTGTTTTGTTCTTTTGTTGTAATGTGCACTACAATAATGGCGGTTGTTTATAGCATCTATTAGCATATCAGACACGCATCAAATAGTTAAAGATGTATTATGAGGAAGACATTTTGTCAATAAAAAAACAGCGGCAGAATATGGCTAACATTACAGTTTTATTAGAAAATGAGAAAACTGTAGTTTTTACAATCCGAAAATTTTAATTAAAATATAAAAAAATTAAATTATAAACAGGTGAAAAGTTTATAGTAAAAAACCGAAAATAAGACATGTCAATTTGTTTAAGTTTTCTAAAAATTATCTGTTTCATTAAATAAGTAATTAAAATTTTTGAAAAATCATAGTTTTTTTTACTAAATATTTATGAAAATAACAAACGGAAGAAATAATTTATATCATTACCGAAAACTCTCGAAATGTGTTAAAAATACTGAAATTTTTTAAAGGTTTTTTTAAACCATCCAAACTAGTAAAAATTGGATATTGCAATTATTTAAAGTATTAAGTTAAATTTAAGAATAAAAATTAAGAAGCTAATTAGATGTTAAAAATGTGCATTAATACTCTTACTATATTACCGTTCCTAATTTAAATTTTTTAAACATTACCTTAAAGTATTTCACATTATTGTTTTAATTTGTTTGATGTATTCATTACTTTAATGGACGTAATCAGCTGTTGTATGTTTGAATCAGAGTTTGTTGAAGATTGCTGTTTCTTTGTATACAACAAAGTAAATGTGAGTTAAAAAATGTATAGTTATATTACGTCATTTAAATCGAATCAATCCTTAAATTAAATACGAGTAGGTATTTATTCTCAATAAATAAAAATAAACATTTATTTTAATATTTTTCACCTTACTTGAGAGCTTTTTAATAATAATATGTATTGGCCTACTTTACATTCGTAAATAAGAGAGAAAGATATCCACAAAAACCGAACAGGAAAAAACTAACTAATACACAGCAATACCTTTTAATCAACATATTGATAAAATACCCTGAAATATTTTGAATGAGCACGGAATAAATATAGCTTATATAGACAAGCCTAGGCAAATTACTAAAGCTGAAACCAACAAACACCATCAATTACACAAAAAGCGGAATTTACAAACTAAGTAACATTTACTAAGTCTAATTTACTGTAGTGATTGTAACAAATTGTATTTTAGCCAAACTGGAAGAACCTTCCAAAAGAGATTTAAAGAACACATCCCTAATTATAAAAAAACAAATGCATTAATAAAATCAACTTTCGCAGAACACGTGATAAATTACAACCACACTGACAAAAACATACATACGAATATGGAAATTTTTCAATTCTGTCAGAAAGGTAAACATAAGGATGTACAAGAGCAATACGAAATATACACGAACGGAAAGAATAAGCCAACAGATGTAGTAAACGATAAACAAAATTTCCAGTCAAATATATTATTCGATCTTCTATCGAGATTAAAAACAGAGGACGAGTGACATAATACCTGGTCAGTACAGTATCAATCACAGCCGGATACAGTCGTGTAAGGAAAAAGTTTGTTCCTTAATAAATAAACAAAGTGTTTTTCAAATGTGTTCATAAATGTTTGTCAAAACCATCGTGTGTGTTCTAAATGTGTTATAACATATATACGAGGTAAAATCAGTTATATATGGTACCGATAAAACTCACATGACCATGACTGAATAAATAGTCGAAACGGCCGTCATGCAATAAACAAATATTTTTAGGAGCATACGTAAGTAGACCAATACATATTATTAAAATTATATTTGTGCAACAATTTATAAATTAACATATTCCTTCTAAATTGTATCTATCAATTTATTCTACAATTTTTTAGATCTTGATAACTTTATAAAGGACACAGCAACTACAATTTTTATAGTGTAGATTTATTAACGTATTATGTTTCTATCAATAATTTTAGCTGTTCTAAGTTTAATAGTGAACGTAATCGTAATGGCTGTGTGGTGTGTGTCTGTAACTCTTTTATTTTTATAAATAATTTGTAAAATGTAAAGCAAACACACATTTTAAAATAAAAGTACTGCCTACTTTTTAGTACCTAAGCACCTCATAGCTTAGTTCTGTATAATGACACTGATGAATTTTAAGAATATGCTTATAACCAAATACTAGTTAGGAAATGATAGGTTGTCTAGAAATTTCTTTACCTGTGCTAAAAGATATTATGAATGCAAATTTCAGACAACTACTACTTCATGCTTACAGTCTTCTGACTTGCTTGCTGTGTTGTTGTCAGAAGATATTGATTTTCTAGGTTATATCACTATTTGAAATGCAGTTTTAATTAATCGAATTTGTTAAACTGTTTTAAGAGTATTTACGAATAATTCAATCGCTACTCTCTGAAACCTATAACTTCTTTGACCTCAACTGTTGCAGTAAATTTTCAGTACTTCCCAACTCTCGTAAAATATAGAGGCTAATAATTAAACTTTTACTATTTTAATATTTATTTGATAGTAATGAATGAAAAATGTATACCTCAACGGTGTTTTAACAATATTATAACAATCAATACCTTATGTTAATACTATATTTTATATTTTTAAAGTTATTCATTTCGATTTTTACATTTTCCTAAATTGTTAATATGGTATTTTCCTCACTAAATTGTAGGCAAGTATAAATAAGCTATACTAAACAATTGCCTACGATTCCTATAACTTTAATAGTAGACTAGGATTATAACTAAATTTTCGATTTTAATTAAACACCGTTGTTATATGTATCATTAAAACGATAAAATTATGTATACAAATTATTTTCGAAATATATTCTTGACAGATTAATAATTTTTGTTTACATTCGTTTAGCTTCCATGCAGATATTTATGAGCCAGTTTATCTGTCCTTCAAGTATGGAGTGAAAGAATCTTTAAAAGTCATGTGAAGATACTTCCGATAAACTTTATTCATTAGAAGCAAAATAGTTAATTAATTAAAGCAAATAATTGAATTGTACAGCACTTACTATTTTCTACTTTAAGCAGGTGGTTATAATTTACTACACATGATACTTTATCTAGGACATGCAAGAAAGATAAGACTTTGCTGATGTTGGTTTTAATTCTTTGGATAGTAATGACATACTTAAATGTATTAAAATTAGTAGCCTATATTTTAAAAGCTCAAGTGACACAAATGACAAAATCGTGCATTAGGCGTCTACCACCCACTCTCGTCAACCCAATATACTTGCTGTAAAAATCAAACATGGGTCCAAGAGAGTGTAGCGTCATCAACTGAGTAAAATTTCGAATTGCTTGACGTCTACTGTCGTTAAAAACTTTATTACAGTAATTAATTATGCAACAGGTGATGGCACCTCGTGCTCACTTATAGTTGTACTGAGGAAGAAACCGCCCACCAAGCTAATGCCCACACTCATAACACATAGATCTTCAACACATTACTCGACCGCCAGCCAAATTGCAATTATCTGGGGAGACGAGGAGCAAGAGTACGGTCTATATTTGAATCACATAATGGTTATGGCACTTAAATGTTATCCTTAAACAATTACTAATCCTTCAGCACTTTATGACATTCACCGCACGTCAATGCATTTATTTTCTAACTGGGCTCTGATGAACTCTGCAAGTTCATTGAGGTTTTTACTTAAAATTTTAGTAAAATGATAAAAAATTATCGAAATCAACAAATAACTAGTCATATCCTGTCAGCTTTAAAGTGGGTCAACAACTGTTTGCTTTACTTCCGCCCTCTTACCACAACCGTCCGTAAGTACAAAAATAATAGTAAAATTATTTTAAAAATAATACCTCAGTTCATCGTCAACACGAAAATGCTGTCAAATGTTACAACGAACAACATTAAATACAATTGTGTTCGATTACATTATACTTAGAGATAGACCACATAACTTTAGGATCAATACAAACCTTGTTAAAGTGGATGTATTCATTGTGTGTTCAAGTGGATGTAATGATCCAATAACACATTGTAATGTTATCACTTAAGTAAATATTCTTACAAAGATAATGTATTTAAGGAGTGATGTAATCCTACCTCATCAATAACACAGGAGACTTGAATCACTTTAGATTGCATAAGACATGCGACGTTAAAATGTAAAACACGCCATCTTTGTTGGCGACAAATAGGTTCTACGTCGAGATAAGTGGGTCTAATTGGTTATAACTAAATTGAATTAAAAACCTTTTATACTTGTGTTTCTGTTATGTTTGAAATAATCTCAGAAATGACTGAAATTATTAAAAACAATGTTACATTGACTAATTGAGACAGCAGCGTCCTTGGTACACCACCCTTCGTTGTTTCCTCGTATTTGTTTTTTTTTTTTTTTTATAAACGTGCAGTAGGTTTATTCATAACCTCAAAGCTAATATCATAAATAAATCATTTTAAAATTCTAAATATAATGTTGTTAAGTTTATAACAGTAGGGGGATAGTTAAGTTTAAAAAGAACGAGCAAAACTTAGGCGTACTCATAAACGCAAACCTAACAAATTATAAATACAAATAACTATTTTCAAACGATGACAACAGATTCCGATGGAAATATTGTACTAAACAGTTGAATATTGTACAAAATTTAAACATCTTCAATGAGCTGAGATTTGTTTTTTAAATACAAAAATACTATTTTTTAAAGTCATTTTTTTCCTAAAAAAAATTAAATATTTAAAAATTTTATTATTTTTTCAAGCGACTTAGGTCCATAAGCTTTGCATTAAATAGGCCTATAATACATAGGCAATTTGCACGTAATTCTACTTTACTTCCTAGTTCCATTTATTTATCACCTTTCTAAATAAAATTGTCTCACTTATTTTAGGAAAATTTAATAAAAGTGTACTAAATAAAATTAATTTACCATCTCCTACTTGCGTTTATGAACTTATTTGTGGTTGCTATGGAAACGAAAATATAGAATTAAATACAATCTGAATGTAGAAATCAGTTTAACAAAATAATTTATCCCAAAAATATCAGCCGTTGTAGGCTCAACATATTTTAACCCATAACTTAAAAGTTTAATTTAATTCCATGCTCGCACCATAATGCAATCGTCTGCCTGCCGTTTTCTCATAAACGGTTTAACGTAATGAGCTAGAATAATTCGGCATAGTGATAGTCAGTCATTGCCCAACCAAAGTAAAACTTTAATTTATAAAAATTAGGGGAGGTAACTTGTGGGACAAAAAACTATTTTTTAAGCCCATTGAGTCATTGAGTTTATATAAAAAATCATAGGTATTGCAAAACACAAAAGTATATCTTTATATATAATACGTGAAGCCGTTTTTTGTAAACACAACTCCTCCCTTATTACTGGACCAATTTTAATGTTTGAGGTTTCAAAAAATTCGTCTCATTTCGTAGTTTTCCAATAAGGTTTTAGATGTCAAAAATTCTTATCCTTAATGGCGTGAGCTAATCTCAAAGGTCGGGTTTTCCCCATAAGATTAACATGGAAAATATTTAAAAACCATTTCTATACAAAACAGTTGTTTATAATAAGAAACAAACTAATCCAGCTGATTTCGTGGATGTAAATAACGATGATTACAGTATTCAGAAGGTTATAAAAACATTTTAATACAAAACAGCTGTTTATAATAAGAAACTAATACAGCTGCTTTGTTGAAGTAAATATTGATTTTTATAAGGGAGGAAATGAATTATTTATTCAAATTATAAAATTTACGAACTAATTTGTTTTGAACATTTAACATTATTTACCATCTTAGTTTTGAGGTTACCATTTATAACTTTTTTGTTAGGTTTTTGATTAAGTGTAGACTTGAGCCTTACTGGTTCTTTTAACCTTTATTATTACTGCTGTTACCATTTTAGTTTTGAGGTTATTATTAATCCTACACTTTTATTATAAATAAAACATAACATATGTTTTTAGAAGGTCGCACCGGGGGTTGGCGTGCGGAGCACGCAGGGGTCTCCCCTAGTATACTTTATTATTTAAATCTTTGTCTTACAATTTTTGTAGAAAATACTTGAGAGTATGTGTATCGGTTTCCCATAAATCTTGTAAAACTAAAAATTATTTGGAAATATTCAAGATTATAATTCCATAAGAATACATTAAAGTAAATTGTCTTGCTCCGATATTCTACATACAGTGTGTCGCCAAAATTGTATACATTGATATAAATTAAAACAAATTGTATCTTTTTTCGAATTCGGCTTAGTTTAGTCGCAATCAGCCTGTTTGTTTTTTTTTTACATAAACTTTCTGTAACTCCAGAAATAAATAAGATATTGAGTTAAAATTTGGAATAGACATTTTCTATGTTATGACTTAAAAGTGTATCAAACACAAAGAATAAATTTTTATAATTTTCAAAATGGTGATTTTTTAAATTTTTTTATTTGGAATATCTTGAAAACCATAATTTTATAAGACAAAATATTTCCCTTTTTTAACGACGCAGATAAATTTGTTTTTCCTTGTCTTTCTCTGCTAATGATAGCAGAGTTATCGATAGAAATCTAACAATATAATGTCTTGGCCATTGTCTACAAAATCCAAAATTGATCTAAAACTTTTTAACTATAATAGTTTTAATAAATAAGATAAAATAAATTGCTCTGAAACGCACTACAAATTTAAATGTGGCTCTTAACCATTTTAAAAAGCCGACTGATAACATGCTTCTCAAATTATATCAAAATAGCAATAACAGTAACTGTAAAAACAGCAGTTTTATATTTTCAGAGGTGATTTTACATTTTATTGGAATCGGGTGGCAAATAGTTAAGATTTCTTATAATGTTAACTATTTATTAATCGAAATAAAAATCAATGGAATTGTATATTAAAACATTATGTAATCATTGGAACAGAGGTATAAACCTTTATTATTAAATTAAATGATGGATGTGACCTCCATTGGCGGCAACGAACTGCTCTAGTCGTCGGCCATACCATTATTGAAGAATGTTATAAATACATAATGTATTCGTAATAATTTTAAAATGGTTCTCTTTTTAATATCTGTCATTGAAAAATAAATCCGAAACAAACACGTCTTTTTCAATGAAAGTTGCGTATTATAAAAATATTTCCCATATTATTTTTAATTTCTTGACCGCTTTACTCTAATATCAATTGCTGATAAATCACTGTTATTGCAGTTGTTTTTCTAAGTTTTAATAATAGTTTTGCCATGTCCGAGTGTACATGTCACAAACAATATATTTCCTTAATTTTACCACTTTCACGTTACAGGTTTTCGTTTATTTAGTGTTTCCAAACGTAGAGCTACAGATGCAATACAAATGCACGTACTAAGCACCGAACTGTATTTTTGATTACAATGTTTTTAAATGCACTAAAGAAGTAATTTATTCACATCGATTAAATTAATACACGAACCTCAAAAATAAGACACAAAAACAATAACTGAACCACTTCATAGAAACTTATTTTTAAGTTATTCAGTTATTATCAATTATTTTTGTGGTTTTCATTTAATCAGTGTGAATGTGTTACCACATTAGTAGCTTCATCTTTGGTATTAGAAATTCCAAACTCAGAACGTTCCATGAAAATTCTTTAAAGTAGGCTACTTATTGAAATTGATAAAATCCGTTTTGAATGTAATGCAACAAATTAGTTTCTTAAACGATCTTTAAGTAGCTAATACATGTGTAAATGTATTAATATTAATGTTGTTTATGTAAATTATATAATCTCTTAAATTGTGTTTTATGTATTAGTATAGTAATTCGTAATAGTATACACACAATCATAATAAAAATAGTAAAGAGTAATATAATTTGAAACTAAAGAAAATAATAAACAATATTATGCAATTTTTGAAAAAAATGAATATGTTGCCTTTGTACTTGTACTTAAAGTAATACAGATATTATCATTGTTATTATATTAAGTAATTTCATATTTTTGGTAGTAAGTTATTTGTCTCCAAAGTCGTTTAAAATATGTCTTAAGGGAAATAAAAAATGATACGTTTAGAATATTTTATTTTATTTTATTTTAACGGTTGGTTATTTTAGGCCATTTTTTTGTAAATCGAACAACAAATGGCACCTGGCTGCAGCTACGTTATTCTGTAATGTACTACGTTAGCTCATGTCCATTTTGTTTCAGCTATAGAACGGGTGCGGCTTATGCAATTTGACTCCTAAATCATGATCTATTAGATTCCAACTGAAAGTAAAAGGCTTTCAAATGAATTGGAGTTAGTTTTTTATAGGGTGATTTTTAAGTATGGAAACGGCTTTATATTGCGCAACTGGGACGTTATTGGCGGTAGAAACGTATGCTAACCTGTACAGTTTTAAAAATCCTACTTTTTGGTGGTTTTGAAATTTTTGTCCGCCATCTTGGTTCCGCCATATTGGATTTAACTTTATTATTTTAAATGAGATAATGGTCATATGACACATCACCTCAATGTGAAATTTCAAAAGAAAAACAATGGCGCAAACCGTTTTTTGATAGATGCCTTCGTTGTAGAGTTATTATCATTCAAAGTTGCAGTTTTGGGAAAATTGTGTTCACAATAAAATTAGGTAGAACGCACTGCACTATCCATTTTTACATTTTTTATTCATGAAGTATCTAAACAACTAAATTAAAATGGTGGTTAGATATGATAATAATAAGTATAACAATAATGGACATTAAATAAATCACATACCTCTTGTAAAGGCCGTACACTATCACCATACCCATGCATCATCAGCAGCGTTATTCTTTCAGTTTCACTTATGAGGCATTCCAATTTGAATTTTTGTAATTTAATGAACGGAATAAACAGAAGGCACTAATAAAAATGCTTTAAATAATTAACAACTTGGCCTAAAACTTTATTTTTACTAGCAATATCAAATCAAGTAGTAGGTTGTACTGTTAGTACATGAAAGAAAGTTAATTGTTGTAAATTAACAGCTGATCTTGCAAACAGAATATGAAATAAATTTTTAACAAATTGTCGCAGCAGATTTTTTAGATACCTATTAGATGAATTTATCAGCTGATCTTGCAAACAGAATATGAAATAAATATTTGACAAATTGTCGCAGCTGATCTTTTAGATACCTATTAGCTGAATTTAGCACCTACAGATGCTGATGTATGGTTCATGAAATAGCCACTTATTTTTAGTTGTTGCTATGTCCATTTATTGTTATACTTATTATTATCATATCTAACCACCATTTAAATTTAGTTTTTTAGATACTTCATGAATAAAAAATGTAAAAATGGATAGTGCAGTGCGTTCTACCTAATTTTATTGTGAACACAATTTTCCCAAAACTGCAACTTTGAATGATAATAACTCTACAACGAAGGCATCTATCAAAAAACGGTTTGCGCCATTGTTTTTCTTTTGAAATTTCACATTGAGGTGATGTGTCATATGACCATCATCTCATTTAAAATAATAAAGTTAAATCCAATATGGCGGAACCAAGATGGCGGACAAAAATTTCAAAACCACCAAAAAGTAGGATTTTTAAAACTGTACAGGTTAGCATAAGTTTCTACCGCCAAGAACGTCCCAGTTGCGCAATATAAAGCCGTTTCCATACTTAAAAATCACCCTGTATACTTAATATTATAAAGAGGTAAACATTTTTTGTTTGTTCGTTTTTATAAAGGAGGTAATCTCTGGAACTAATGAACCGATTGAAAAAATAGTTTCACTAATAGAAAGCTACCCCTGAGTAACATTTTTTTTTATAATTAATTTTGATAAAAACATTTTTATTTAAATATTTGTAAATTTAGTTGGAAAAAGTTCTTAAGTTAGGCCTAAACTGATGAACACATGTTTCTTGAATGTATTTCAATTCATTACGACAGCAACCAATTGAATAAAATAACAGTTAAAACAGATGTTTGCTCTAATATTTCCATTAACACCTGACTTTAATCTTTGAAGCAATTATTTGTATTTCTAACTTTTAGGTTAGGTTTTTGTTAAAGTGTAAAACATAACTGCTGTTATATAATATACGAAATAATTTTATTTGAACATTTAACATTATTTACCATCTTAGCATTGGGGTTATTATTAATCCTACATCTTTATTACAAAGAAAACATAACATGATTATGTGTATAGAATTTTCCAAAGGGGAAAGCGTTCGGAGTACGCAGGGATTTCCCCTAATGATGTTAATAAAATAAGACTTGTTTTATATACTACTTAATCATTTTATTTTTTAAAAGATTTTTCACCTTACTGGAGAGCGTTTTAATAATAATTTATTAAAATACAGAAAGAATAAGCCGACAGATATACTAAACGATAAACAAAATTTCCAGTCAAATGCATTATTCGATCTTCTATCGAGATTAGAAACAGAGGACGAATGACATAATAACTGGTCAGTACAGTATCAATCGCAGCCGGATAAAGTCACGTAAGGAAACAGTTTGGTTCCTTAATAAATAAACAAAGTGTGTTTTTTAAACGTAATTAAGTGTGTTTAAATGGGTCAGTGTTCATAAATGTAATGTGTGCGAAATGTGTTATAACAGTGTGACGAGGTACGTATTAAGTTATATATGTTACCGGTAAAAAAACGCATATGACCAGGACTGAATAAATAGTCGTAACGCCGTCATGCAATAAACACAAATTTTTATTAGCAGACGTAAGTAAAAACAATACATATTGTAATTTTATAGTTGATGCTATTTTTATCTCATAAACAAGCACATGGTTTCTCTTTTGGTGTAAATCCTAGATCAAACTTTAAATAGGAAAAATTTATTACTTTTCCATGCAATTGAAAACCTACGTTGGAGAAGATTTATAATGCGAGTTTTAGTCACACTTGACTGCTTTTTGATAATTCTTTACCGTAAAAGAAAATGCGGAACCTTTCCATAGATCATTCATATGTCTGTAACTCACAGTTTGATTCCGCAGGAACGGAAAAATACATCGAATTAAATTTAAAATGGGTATAGTGTCTTAGCTCTGTTTAAAACTCATATCTGTAATTACACCGCGTATTTAGAAAGGATTTGTACTTTTTGGACTTTTAATAAAGTGTATATTTTTTACTTTGATTTCTTTTACTCGGTTCACACACATATAATAGGGCCAGACCTCTTGTAAACACCCTTCAACTATTCTATGTCCGTGTTTAAGTCGTCCCATTAGAACACTTCCGATTAGGAAATTACCTAATAATTTACGTTACCTCATTGGCATCGCTGGAGAGCCCCTTCAAAGGTACAGCATACAACCCGCTTCGCCCGTTCTCTCTTAAATGTATTAGTACGGACTGAGAGCTGTTACAAAGGATGGCGAGAGTGTTCTATGATTTGATAATGAAAAGGGTTCGTACTCTGAGTAGTCAGTGGGAGCTTCCATTAGCAAGGCAATGAATGGAGGTATACGTGGAATTTGAAATGGAGAACGTACTCTATGTTTGCAATGTACAATACACCGCCTAGTGAAAGAAATATAGTGCTTTCTCTTAGAATAGAGTCAATTATAAAAAGAAATGTTTTTAATCCATGGACTAATATTTTGATTTTGCAGTGAAACGTTTAGAAGAAGTTATTAAAATAATATGTACTGTAGGGGTGGTATCCCATTTGTAACGGTTAAACACAGTTAATAGAAATATGGATCACTTAAGGGACAAATGTGTCAGATTATTCTCTTAATGCGAAATTAGTGGAATATGTATTTATCGTATAGGGGCAGTTACCCCATTTCACCTCTTAATGGCAGGTAATCGCAGCGGTTTACCTTTCTATTATATCACTTAGAAGTAATATGTGCCAAATTGCAGGTCTCTAGCTTTAGAGAAGTATAGGAATTAATATTTACTTTGTTGGGGGTAGTTAACCCGTGTCCACCATATAGGAAATTCAAATACGTGGGCTTTGCTCTTTCTATTTATTACAAAGAAACTAATGTGTCAAATTTATGTTATTTAGCTTCATTTACTGTTTAGGTTAGTTAACTCTATTTTTACCGATTGGTCTCAAATCTGTATCTATCACTTAATAAATTGATGTGACAAATTTAATCTCTCTGTAATTATGAGAAGTTACTGACAAAGATGAATGTATTGGGCTAGTCATCCCTTATAAACAATATAAATACTTGAACTCAAACCATAATTTAAAATATTTGAATATAATAGACATTTGAAAGAAAAATTCATCAAATTAAACTGTAGAGGTATAAACCCACAAACCACACATATTATTGACTCCAATAGTAATGCTAGCTTGTCATTTGTAAATTTGGATAAATAGAAAAATTAAACACTTCAGTGTTAAGAGAACAACTAGTATAATTAGTTCGTGACACTGCTTTACTTACTTTATCAGTGATTAATAATAATTGTAGAGGAAGGTAGAGCTCTTTCGTGAATCGTCACCAACTTAGCAAAGCAAGTCAAGTGTGTTTCGTTTCCATCAATGCTAGGAAGGCAGTAAATAATATCCAGACAGTATTTCTACACGTTCAAGTAGATGTAAATTCTCTAATTTGTTACGTGGTAGCCTATTTTTACGTAAAGAACCAACTTTAAAATGTTAAATTTTCTTGAAGAAATACAAAATGTGGAAGTTGTTTGTAAAATTAGTTCTTAAAAATAAATAACTGTTAATTAAATGAGAAATAATTTTATATAATAAGTTCTTATCAAGAATGATTTTAACGTAAGATATTATTAGTCGATAAACAAATTTTAAAAGAAACAAATACAGTTAATTGTTGATTAAAATTAACACGTTAGGTGTTAGGGGTAGGAATTTCATTACATTTATTCAAATACTAAGTTAATATGTTAATAACAAAGGAACAGATCAATAATAATACATCAGTGGTTCAGTGGTAATACTTATCTCTCTATATTTATACTCATACAATATAATAACACAAATATATATATGGCTTGATACATTAGCCTTTACTTTCGATCTACATACATTTCCTTTACTAGATACTACTTTCGTATGATAGACTGAAACAAGAACTCGGTAAACAAAGCTACTGAATTTACTTTAATTAAACTTTCCCGTTAAACTTTTGACTCCAAACTCAATGGGATATCGGTAGACTAAGTATTCTGTTACTCACTCGTTCTATTGCAGAACCGGTTTCGTCCTTCAATCTCGTGTAGACTTCTCTTATGTTGGCTTGTCTCGTGTTGTCCAGCCTCCGACCCTTAGCTTCACAATACTTGGCCAAATCTCGGCCCAACGTCCTTAGTTAATTGGCCCCACACTTTAACAGACTGGCCTCGAATCTAGATTAGGGTTATGCTTATATAACCCATCTAACTTCCGTGTTGACAAACTACGCTGTTCTTACGTGCAACACAAAAACACTTCCGCCAAGCTCATCCTTCCTTATTTATGCTTCCTTGTTTACCTCCATCTGTCTTTCGCAAAGTAATAAATCTTTACACTAAACATACTAACTCTAATACTGAATATAACTAATATATATCTTTTATAACACACCCTATCAATTCGTAACATATGCTAAGTGCTGAATAAATAGCTGCCTGATCTTTCAAAAGTAATTACTAATTTCAAATTATAGCTTTTTTTACTTTTGGTTTAATTTCAAAATAAAATGCATATATAAATTCTGGTACATTTGGGATTTGATAACACATTTTTAAGAATGTAAATTTCATTAAAATCACAGAAACCCCTACTTGGATATGGTCCAATCATGCACGATGAAGCCCCTCAACACACTTACAATCATATCAAAACGTTTTGGTAACAGTTTACTTGTAAAACGGTATGCAGTGTATTTGCTTCCGATTTCTCCTGCCTTGAACCCTTAGAAGCTCTGGATTTGGGTCGTCTATTGGACATAGTGTGTCGCTTAGAACCAACAACCATTCAAGAACTGGAGGTATCTAATAAATAGCAGCAACCACTCTCGGTAACTTGGTCAATGCCGCTCACATTTGAACAGGAAAGGTTGATGCCGTGCTCGCTGAACAGAAAAGGTTGATGCCGTGCTCGCTGAACAGGAAAGGTTGATCCCGCACACGCTGAACAGGAAAGGTTGATACCACGCACTGGACAGGACAGTTTGATAACTCGCGCATAGAACAGGAAAGGTTAATGCCACGCACACTGAGCAAGAAAGGTTGATGGCAGAACAGGAAAGGTTGATGCCACGCACTGGACAGGACAGTTTGATACCACGCGCACAGAACAGGAAAGGTTAATGCCACGCACACTGGACAAGAAAGGTTGATGGCAGAACAGGAAAGGTTGATGCCACGCACTGGATAGGACAGTGTGATACCACGCGCACAGAACAGGAAAGGTTAATGCCACGCACACTGAGCAAGAAAGGTTGATGGCAGAACAGGAAAGGTGATGCCACGTCCATATTACATGTAAAATAATAAATATTGAAATCCCACTTTTTGTAAAGCACATGTAACTATCCATAAAAATTAAAATTGTTCCTTACTTTTGAATTATTTTGAACAAAAACTAACAACTTTTAGTTTAATTTTTGAACGTTGAGAATCAAGAGAACTGGAAAGATCATTAGATTATTAGTATTCAGCTCTTAACTAATACCAAATTTATAAGTATTTTTTAAGAACATGTGACATTTGGTCCTCTTCTAACATAAACATTTTTTTAACCACCACTCTTAAAAAAAATTATATAGAGTCAGGGTCACAAACTAACGAAAGTGTTAACTAGTATATATTTAAGTAAACTAACACATATTACTTAATTGTTCTTTTTTAAACATATATAACTTAGTAACATCAATTAGGTTATTTTATGTAACAGAAATTAAGGTAAAAAAAATAGCCTCAAAGTTTTAACTTATATTCTTTATTCACATTTAATATTCATGGTGGAACTATTCTAAAAAAAACAAATCTTTTGAGGTGGGTATACCTAACTTTGTCCCAGGAAATTAATTTTGAAATATGTTTTTCATTTTTTATTACTAAAATATATTTTGTAAAGTAGTATTGATTTATAACTCTGCCAAATTTTACTGTAATCCTTTCATCCGCTGTGGAGAAAATCTACAGGAACAGACAGACGAGTGATGCAATAACAATTTATTTTATCTTATGAACGTTTGGAACTTTAAGAAAAACAAAAAAAATCTTGAAAAAGATCTAAAAATATTGTATCAAACCAACACTTACTATGACTTTCCAAAGATATTCAAGTTAGCCCTAGTTATCTTGTTTCCCAATTTAGCCCTCCTTATTTCCCCCTTCCCATGACATCATCTGTTGGCATGTAGCCTGGTCACCATAGCAACCCAACAACAAACATCGATAGAAGGAAACAAGTGAGAGGGCAAATACAAGGGTTGGGGGGGGGAGGGGTTGTGAAAAGGAAATTTATTAATATTTTGGCCTTCCACGACAAGGCGTACACAATATTAAATAATAAAAATATATAATGGAATAGTCTACTTGGCTTGAGCTCTAGGTCACGGCAGTTTCAAGGCTAAGTTATGACTCTTCGTTTTCATCGTTTTATTACACCGGCGTAATTTAAAACGTGGATTATTTTTACGTACTTTTTATTTTCCTTATCGTTAGTGTCTATGCAGAGGAATTAATCTTTTCTTTTTATTTTATCAGTTCTCTGTATATATCTCAATCTTTTAAGTTTGTAATCATTTTAAAACAGCAAAAACGAAAATAAGATATGTGTATTATTTTAAATATAATTACTTCTTTATTGTAGAATTTCCTTTTATGAATTCAATTAATTTGATGCTGAAATACAGCTGCTATTTAATAAGATAGAGCTTGATAAAAACACAAACAGCAAAGTTTTTCCGCAATATAATATAGTAAAGAAGTTATTTATATTTATAAATAGGTACAGAGATATAAATCTTGTAAAATAAGTGATTCATTAGAAAGCTGAATCTAAAACTAGTTTTATCAAGGACTAATAACATTCTTATTAGTTACGGATCTCTTCGCCGTCTTTTATTTAACCCTTGATCACTAACCAGACGTTGGATGCAAAAACTAAAATATCTTTGTGTACGAAAGAACTAAAGACGCGCCCTTTCCTATAGCTTCAGTTGGGCCTTAACCGTGAAATGTGTAGTGTTTTTGTACTGCCCTTCTGTTATTGTGAGTTAATGAACAAATCTTCGTCGTGGTGACAAATTGTTAGTGATACCTAACAGGGCTTCGCTATGCTTAAAAATTAACATGTGTCGTATTCTTTAAAAAAACAACCATACCAAGTTACATGGTAATAATTATTATAGTTTTGATTAAAAGAAAATATTGTTCATGTATTTTTTACAGTGAACGTTAGTCATGATTTTTTATCATCAGCATTATTTTTCTATAATTTAATATAAAAATGTATAAAAGATGTAAGTAGAATTTCTGTGGCACAAAAACATCAGTAGAGGGTAAATAAATCATATAGGCATTGCACGGTTATATTATTTGTTGTGTACAAAATAATAAAAACAGATAGTCGTCAAATTTACTAATGGTAGTGGTAAACGATATAGATATGTGGTTATAGTAATGGCATAAAATACCAGGACGAAATAGTTCCATACACCTATCTGTAGTGTTACAAACCTTTCATCCAATTTTGAAGACAAATCGTTATAATTTTCTGAAAGTTGTTCATGAACATCTACACTGTAATTCTTGGATTATAGAAATGGTAAACTAGTAATTTCCAATGATATAAACAAAACGAAATATTAGTTCTCAATGAGCGGAGTCAATCTTGAGAAGGCTGGCAGTGTGCTATTGTATTAGTAATTCGCTCGCCCTATAAAATTCATTATAAGCAATATATTTTCTTAACTTCTTACTAATGGTGGTCTTATTTTTGACTTTCACCATACGTACACAAAAGCGTGATTACACTATAGTCGCATTCGGGACTGAAGACCGCGTGTCAATGACAATGACGCCATCCTCAGTGATGCAGGAGTTACAATAATCAAACTATAAATAACTAGCTGACCCGTGCGAAGCATTGGCATTCTCAATTTGGAATAACAATGCTGTGTCCACAATGCTGTTTATAACCACGCTTACAATTAATTAAAAATAGCAATGTAGTGGCATAACGGCAGCTCTCCAGCTGAGTATTGTTATCATCAGTGTTGCCAACGCCAGGAAAATATCCCTACAACTTACTTGATCTTACATCACTGTTACTTTCGGATACTTTTTTTTCGTATAATTGTATTTTGTATATTTTTCCGGCGTAGCGGTTATGGAAAGCTTTAAAATTACGCCTCATTCATGTAATTTGATAATGTATTAAGCAAGTTATGGCGTACCGACAAAAAAATGGCCTTTAAAAATAATATATGTGATAATAATTTATAGTTAGATTATCGTAGCTTGTGCATCGTTGAAGATGGAGACATTGTCGTTGAAACACGTTTTTAATCCCCGACGCAAACAGAGGTGTGTTATAAGTTTAATGTGTGTATCTGTGTGTCTGGGTATCTGTCTGTTACGTCGTAGCTCCCAAACAGATGAACCTATTTTGTTTGAGTTTTTTTGTTTGAAAGGTGACTTGATCGAGAGTCTTCTCACCTATGATTCAAAAAAATCTGTTCAGCCGTTCGGGGATTTTTAAAATTAGCAATTTATCTGTTATAATATTACAGCTAATGAACGTATTAGTTGTGAAATTCGGTCTTCAAGTTTCATTTTATTACGTTATCTTCTCTAAATCAATCTGAATATTTATTCACATGTCTTTTATAATCAAACCAAAACAAATAACAAATTTGTGTATTACCATAATGGTTTACAGCTATATAATATATTATATGAAATTCAGAATCGTTCAATTTTATAATAGAATTTAATATTATCTTTATATTTAGCATATATTTACTGCTGTACCTTATATACCGCAATAAGGTAAGGTATATCAAATGTGGGTTGTAAAATCATATTGATAAAGCGGAGAAAATATTTTATTGTGGTTTGCTTCTACGGCGGTCGTGATGTTTATTTTATTGTTTTCGTTTTGCTTGCGGGTTTTATTGTAGTAATAAACGAAAGCAAATATACGGTATTTATTTTATATTCTGTACCGAATAGAATCACAAACTAGCCATGTTCAGGTTAAGCAAAATATTATATTTTAAATATTCACTAAAACATCTGTCTTGAAGGATGTTAGGCGTATTTTAATTAAATCTTGAGAATCTATTTTATTGTTACTGATTTAGATCCATTTCGGAAAAAAGTGCAAAGATACTAACTTTACATCTTTACGTAAATACACTTGCATGCTTTCCCCCGTGTTCAGTCTGTTCACAAAATTAAATTTAAAACTTTTATAGCCCCTTTTCAAATCCTAATCTAAAAATCAGTTATTATGAATAATTAATTTTCTCTCTTTTAGTTCAATTTTTACTCATGCTTTAGTCTCATAGTCAATCCATTTTATAATATTTTTTAAAGTATAAATTTTTTTTTTTAATTTCCGGCTTTGCCGATTTCAATTGATACAATTGACTCAATACTTTTCTTTGAAATTCTCTCTTACTTGTTGGTTCTTGTTATCTTCTATTATTGTGTATTTCAGAGACTTTTCATATTTATTTAAAGACTAGGGGAAGCCCCTGCGTGCTCCGCAAGCCAACACCGTTGGAACCTTCTATACACATAATCATGTTATGCTTTCTTTATAATAATGGTGTAGGATTAATTGATTATAACCCCAAAGTTAAGATTGTAAATAATGTTAAATGTTCAAATCAAACGATTTCGTATGTTTTATAACAGCAGTTGTAATAAAGATTAAAAGAACCAGCAAGGTTCTACACTTTAATACAAACCTAACCTAAAAGTTAGAAATACAAATAATTGCTTCAACTTTTGAAATCAAGTGCTAATGGAAATATTGAAGCAAGCAACTGTTTAACTGTTATTTTATTCAAATGGTTGGTATGGTAATTACATGTGCTATGGTTGGTATGTAATTACATGTGTTGATTTAGCAGCCTAGGCCAAACCTAAGAATTTTGTTCGACTAAATTTACAAATTGAAATAAAAATGTTTCTATCAAAATGAATTAAAGCGTATGTTACTCAGGAATAGTGTAGCTTATTGGTAAAAATAGTTTTTCAGTCGGTTCGGTAGATCCAGAGATTACTCTCTACGTACAAACAAACACACATTTTACATATTTATAATATTAGTATAGATATATATGGTTTAAGGCATCACAGCCATTAAATGTATTTTTCTAACTTAAAACATGTTTCGTAAAATTTTTGAGGGCCTATTATATGTTGTAATATAGATTGTTATCAAATGGCCTTTTGATTTAGAGTGTCCAAAAACGAACAAAAATCTAATCCATGAAGCCAGTTTTACTGGTATCTTAGAATTATATCTTTTAAAATTTGTTTTTCGACTGATGATGTATTTTAAACGTAAAATCGTTCTTTATAAGAACTAATTATACGAAATTATTTCACTTTTAATTAACAGTTATTTACTGATATGGTTAAAATATGTATCGAACTCATTAAGTTACCGTCTTTCAATATTTAAATCCTTTCTTAATTAGCTACATGACATAATTTAAGCTCATTAGATATTTCCACTCTGCATAATACTATGAAGGGTGAGAGCAGTATTTGGCTTTTTATACATGTTAGGGGAAACCTTACTTGCTTCGCACGTCATCTCCTTCCATCTTCCATATTAAACAACCCCCAATTTTGCCTTATAATTTATTTTAATAAAGGTTTATTTATACAATTTAACTAAAGCTAAGATCGTATAGAACATCGAATTTATGAATACATTTACTAAATGTATGACAACAAACAAGAATAAAAGTACCAACATTTGTTAGGCTTAAACACTAACCTAACACACAAATTAGAATAGGTCAAGTTCTCTAAACATTTGTATAGATGATATTTAAATATTTCTACAGATATAACTAAAAACGTAGGCAATATTTAGAATTACCATGAAATTCGGAATAAAATATAAAAGAATAACCTATGCAATATGTAACAACAGATATTTAAATTATAATGCAGTAAGTAGGCTACTTCTTGTTCAATTCTTTTTTTTTGTGTTATGTTTACTTTTATTGTGTTGAACTAATCCCAAAATACGGTTTTTGTGAAGAATAATTATTAACTTCTTTTAAAATTGTTAAGTTAGTTGCTATGGTAATCAGTAAATCATTTAAGAAAAATGTATAGGTTCAGTCTAGCCTAGGCCTAACCTAAAATTGTATTGATGGCTGTTGATCCACAACAGTTATTTTACTCAATGGGTTGCTATGGTAATACATATAGATAGGTTTTTGTAGTTTGTCAATTTAATAACCGTTAATCCTAATTCTGTGTGATTTTGAAAAATCTATTTCCACAGCAATTTAAACAGTCACATCAACCATTAAAATTGTTTAACTATGTGTAAATGAATGAAGTCTAGTTTCCTTCATTTTAGTTAGCTGTTTATACAGTCGGATTATTATTTGTAGAGCAATAATGTCACAATTATTCATGTACAGCACCTTTTTTTAAATAAAGGAATTAAAGTGTGTTTTTATTTCTTGCAGGTGCGTGTCAGTTTCCAGTATCATGGTCCGGGAAATGGTTTCAAAGCGGTGTTCAACACCATCTAGTAGTCAATTCTACAACTATAGAAACAAAAGGCAATTGCGAGGACCACGACGGCGACAAATTTCTCGTAGAAGATAGGTGAGTACACTTAATGTTCATTGGTTTATTGATAGTTGAATAAAATAATTTCTTTTGTGGGAGTATGACACGAGTGCAAGTGTTCCAGACCGTAAATCATCTTGAGGGTTTTACAAAAATTATAATAAAAACAACAACGCATCAAAACGTCATTCTCATGAATATTTAATTGATTTTCTGTAAGGTATATTTTATCTTCAGTGCTTTCTTAGGTATAGGTTTAAAGTAACATTTTCTGAAATATCTTGAAAAAATACAAATTACAAAATTGTAAAATTTTATATCGTTAAATAAAGTCTTGTCAAAGGTATCTTACACGACAGACAGTTTTATAAACTATGTATTTTTAAGGGCATTAAGCTTTGGACCTAAAAATAATCGCTAGGTTTTTTGGAGTTGTGATTATTAAAATATGCAGATTAGCTTGCTTTATAAAATTTCATTGCAATACTTTATAAATTACTGAGAATATTTAGCATGGGAAAATAATATCAAAACCTATAAAACGACTGTACGTACGTCTGTGAATCACAAAATAGAATAGCTCTTACGAGTGGTGAAACTGTTTGATGTTTTCGTTAACATATAACAGCTGATTTAGTCCATCAGCTGATACAACTTTGATCAAAACGCAAGCTCAAAACGTAGGGTGCAATCTTCGTTAAGGATTTCAATTTATTTCCACTAAATAGACGAATAAATCAAGCAATACAACCATGCGCGTCCACTAGACAGGGCCGTTTTTAAACTTCACTGGCGCCCTAGGCACTTCAAACAATTGCGCCCCTCATACCTGATTTATACGGGGGGGGGTTTGAGGGGGAGGGTCTGGGAGGTATGGAATACTATAGCCCGTCTCAGGTTAAGTTGAGGCAAGAAGGGTGGGTAATTAGGGTCGGTTTCAACCGTCATAAAACTGACCCTTATTAATGCCGCCTGAGTGAACCTGTAGGACACTCTAGTTTAAAATCGCAAGTCTGTATGTCTTAAGTGAAAATGAAAAAACGATATCATATTTCGTTTCATGATACTTTCCTGATAATTTGTATACCAAATTTGATTACATTTGGCCAACTTTGAGCTGTACTAGCATTATAAACTTTCTTAGTTGAATCAACATTACTAATATGGTTTACAACAATAAAGCCACAAAAATGTACTAGAGAAGTTCATATTTAAATATGTAATAAATAATCATTATTTGAGAAAAAAACCCGATACTGTATCGTTATTTACCATAATACACACAATTGTGTGTTTGTACCATATATTATAATTACCATTTGTGATAGTTAAAACTTTCTCTCAGCGTTTCGGAGCTCATTTAATTATTAAATAGCTCGTTTTGCAGACTTGAGACTGCCAGAGGTCTGTTTTGGTCTTTTAGACCTTCGTCAATTTTTATATTTTATAATTTGTTTGTATTTATTTTTTTTTACTAATATTTACAGCTAAATAATGTACATTGTTTCTTTATCAATCAATCATAATATATCAAAATTCATTCAAAATATTTACAGTGCTAAGTACGTTTGTCTTATAATAGTTGGACTCTGCAGGAAGAAGTGTTTGGTAAACATTAGAGGTGTTTACTAATGTGAGTGATGATAAGAATAAAAATAATGAATTATTAATAAACTTGATAATTGTTATTATATGTTAATTAATGCAATATCAATTTATAAATACAAATTTAATTTTGTAATTTGTTGTATTGACAAAAAAACAATTACAACACTTTAAGGCTCGGCTCCCTACAATCAAAACGGCGAAGTTGGCTACCAATTTCAATGTTAAATAAGCAAAACATACCTTCACTGTTAAGCATATTTTTGTGTTGTTTTTGTCAAAAAACGAAAGCTGTTTTGTTTTTCTTAAAGTAAAATAGATTGTGGGTGTTGTGGTGTTGATTGCTAAGAATTTGTGCAATATCTCTTATTGCAACTGAGTAAAAAATTAATAAAGTTAACTGTTTTTTACTATTTATATCATACGTTTATGAAAACAATAAAACAGTTTTTGAAAATGTATTTAGAAATAAACATCCGCATATGACAGTACTTCAAAATGAAACCAAATTTTTAAATTTATTCCACGAATTAACAGAAAAAATGACTTATTCTGTGGCATTGCTCTTATGGGAATCAGATTCAATATGGCGGACAGGGTAGCGCCCCCTTAAGTCGGCCGATTAACATGGTACAAACACAATTGTGTGTATTATGGTAAATAACGATACAGTATCGAGTTTTTTCTCAAATAATGATTATTTATTACATATTTAAATATGAACTTCTCTAGTACATTTTTGTGGCTTTATTGTTGTAAACTATATTAGTAAAGTTAATTCAACTAACAAAGTTTATAATGCTAGTACAGCTCAAAGTTGGCCAAATGTAATCAAATTTGGTATCAAAATTATCAGGAAAGTATCATGAAACGAATTATGATATCGTTTTTTCATTTTCACTTAAGACATACAGACTTGCAATTTTATATACTAGAGTGTCCTACAGGTTCACTCAGGCGGCATTAATAAGGGTCAGTTTTATGACGGTTGAAACCGACCCTAATTACCCACCGTGCTTGCCTCAACTTAACCTGAGACGGGCTATAATCAAATAATACGGGGTCCAAAAAACCCAGCAGAGCATTTCTTTTTGAGTTCTTGATTTGCCAGTTTTGGTTCGGGAGGGAATTTCCCTTAACTCTCTTTCTTTCCGTTGGCTCTTATCATTACTATTCTTTTGATTTTGTTGGAGAGTCAGAGAGTTTTACCATTATCCACCACCTATGGACCCGCTTTGTCCCGGACTGGCAACCGGCAGCCGTAAGGAGTTTCATGGCCTAAACATTCTTCTTCATAAATTATCAGTTACCTTACGCCATCATTTTCCACCTTCTTTATTTTTTTTCGTATTCAAAATTTGGCGCCCCAAATCCTTTGCGCCCCTAGGCACGTGCCTAGCGTGCCTATTCGGAAAAGCGGCCGTGCCACTAGAGGTATACAAAATCTGATTTCGGTACAGTTACTCACCGAAAGGGGAACTTTAGAAAACTTATTTACAAAATCCCAAATCCACCGGCCCCTCCTTTTTGATTTTTTAGGGACCCCTGACCCTAAGATATTTCAGTTTTTTTAAATAATAGAGGTGGTCCATTTTCAAAACATCACATGTACATAGTTTTTTGTTTGTAGTTCTAAATATTTTTTCTCAAGAACTAAGTAAACAAAAATGAATGTAAATAAGTAAATGTACATTTTCAACGATTTCTAACCTCAAAACATATCATATAGCCTAAATTAATTATGAAGCAGTTAGAAAATACCTATACACGGTCAACGTATTACATTTATTATTTTGTTTTCATTTTGGTATCATAGTATAATACTAATAAATGTACTTATTTACCAAGTTTAAAATCCTCACAGCATAATTAGGCAGAACTATATAAAGTGTATTGTTTTAAAATAGTTATTATTCTGATCAAAACGCCTTTTACTAAATCATTGTAACTAAATAAAAGTTTAACTTATTTGAAAAATTGAAGCATTTCAGAAAATAATATTTTCCTACAAATAAATACACTTTTTATGTAGTTGGTTATGGTACACCTTATTTCGCTACTGTACCATTACGAATCAACGTACCACTTTCACAAGGTCGCCCGCTAATAACCCAAGGTGCACATCCTTCATCGGATATTCACAATTTTTCATTCTGAATTTTTGCTGACAACATCCCAAGAGAATGTCTAAATGTTTGGCGACGGTAACAAGAGAGCTATTTTACACTTTTTCCTTTGAAATGAAAAATTAACAGCAATTTTCACCTAACACCTGCATTTTTCAAAAACCGGTCATCAGACATTGTTTGTTCCTGCAACAGAGATATATAAGAGTTGTCGAATAAACTGTTAACATTTTGAATAATAATAACATAGTGTCAAATCCTGCGTGTTTTGCACGCCAATCCTCTTACTACCTACACAATTATATTTAATAATTTAATTTTAATAGAAGTGTGGAATTTATCTTAAAATCACTGACAGTGGTAAATAACATTAAATGTGTAAATAGAAGTATAGCATTAGTGCAATAACGTACAGGGTGTCCCAAAAAACCTTAGCGGGCTATTGTGCAGGATCGTATTGCATACATTGAAATAATGAGAAATGTTAGCAGCTTTTTTTCGTATTCGTTTGATTTTAGTCACAATAAGCTATTTTGTTTTTTACAATTAATTGTTTTCAAATTTGGGATAAGCATTTTGTATGTAACGATTTGCAAGTGTAACAAATACCAAGAATTTATTTCCATGATTTTCAAAATGGCGGCCGTTACAAATTTTTAACGTGGATATTTTGAAAACAACAATCAAAATTAGAGACAAAATTTATTTATTTTTAAACGACAGACAAAAGTGTATTTTGTCAAATCTGTAGATCAAGGGATAACCAAGTAATCGAAAAAACAAACTGAAAACTGAAAATTTCTTGGTATTTGTCTACAACATTCGAAATTAACATACAACTAAAAATGTTTTTAAATTCTGGTAGTTTAAATTAATATGATAAAATTCATTGCTCAGAAATGTTTGTTTTAGGCTAATTTCTGATGTTGTAGATTGTAGACAATTACCAAGAAATTATGTGTTCAGTTCTTTGTTAATAACTCATTTATCCTTTGACCAACAGAAACGACAAAAAACATTTTGTCTGATGTTTATAAAGAAACATATTTTTACTCTACTACAGTTTTTGTAAAGTTAACGGTTTTCAGGATAATCCACGTTAAAAATGTGTATCGCCCTCCATTTTGAAAATTATGAAACATAAATTGTTGGTATGTGGCACACTTGCAAATTGTAACATACGAAATGCTTATTCCAGATTTCAAATCAATATCTTATCTACTTCTGGAGTACAGTGAGTTTTTGTAAAAAACAAAATTGCAGATTACGACTAAACGAAGCCGAATTAGAAAAAAATAAGGAACTTTTTTAGTTAATTTCATTGTATATATAATCCGATCCTCTACAGCCCGTTAAGTTTTTTGTGGCTCTGGTATACTACTACTAGTATATATAAGATATATGCAATACTAAATACAAATCTTTATCTGCAATTCTGGAAAATGGGTTTGCTTGTGCCGTCAATATTTCTCTGTCAAATGAATCATTAACAAAAAAAAAAAATTTTTAACAAAATCTGTTTTGTGTATCTATGTTAAAATTTAAAATGAAGACGAAATCGAAGAAACAAAATTTTATTTACAGATAACTTTCCCAACATACATTTGAATATTGTACTGCAATATATTAAAAAGAAACACTTTATTAAAAATTATGGTTGTTAATGTTCAATATGTTAACCAGTGCCATAAAACCAGTGATAATCATAAAATACATAAAAATCTATTCGTTATTTATTTAAAAACATTTCGTATAGGTTTATTTAAAAAAACTGTTTTTAGTGTCACAATTTTTTAATTCAATGTAAATTTTTAGATTTTTTTGTGTTCAATCAAATAATAATCAATATTCCATCAGGTTTTGTCAGTATTTCTTTACCAATATTACTGAAATAAACTAAAAAATAAAAAATCCATTCTTATTGGCTATGTTTGCTAATATTTAAATGCGGACCGTGTATTTTTCATTTTCAATACAAAACTGTTGAGCATTCATCAATAAATAATTTGTTTTGTAGCTGTACCCTCATGTTAATTTTATGGAAAATAACAAATATTGTAACTTAATTTTTAACAAACAATATTTAATTAATTATTTAATAAAAGTATTGACGGCTTATCTACATAATCTGATTAAACAGAGACATAACTTGAATATGTATTCAAACTAATGATGTATTGACTAAAAAAACAAAATTAAATAAAAATGCTGGCCGTATCAAACTCAATGGAGAGATAATTTTAGAGCTTGTTTCTCATGAAGGGGCGTAAAGACTTTGCTTTTGAATGATTGATGATTTATAAATACCAACAGCTTAAAGCAAACGCCATTAATTTTGGCCCAGTCGAAAAGGCATGGTGACTTATAAAGTTCCCTTGTCACCATTATTAGAAAAATGGTTGTCAATATATTCTGAACAGTGCTTCCAACATAGGCTTAACAACGTTATACGACCAATCGTTAGCAAAATTATTAGCAACATTGTCTGACTAATCTTTAGCAACATTATTAGAAAAATGGTTGTCAATATATTCTGAACAGTGCTTCCAACATAGGCTTAACAACGTTATACGACCAATCGTTAGCAAAATTATTAGCAACATTGTCTGACTAATCTTTAGCAACATTTGTGTTTGACAAATGTTAAGAAACATTACTCGAAAATGCTTAACAACAATTTCTGTGACCAGTGCTTAGCAATTATCTGACCAATCTTTAGTAATATTATCAGAACAATTCTTAGTAACATAATTTGACCAATCTTTATCAACATTATCAGAAAAATGCTTATCAAATATTTGTTGACCAGTGCCTATAAAAATTATCAGGAAGTATAACTAGCATTTTTTTTTAACTTGCTTAGCAACATTATCTGGCAAAATTTGAGAAACATTATTTAAACAAATACTTAGCAACATTAACTGACCAATCTTTAGCAACATTATCCGAAAAATGTTTAACAACATTTTCAGACTAGCAATACTTTTTGAACAATAGCTAACAAAATTGTCTGATCAATACTTCACAATTAATTGATATAAAAAATGCTCAGTAATCGCTTCAGACAAGATCTTAGCAAAACATTCTGCTTTGTTTACCTATATTATATTTCTAATAATTAGCAAAATTATCAGTTTATTTTTTAGAAAAACTATTTGACAAATGCTTAACATATATTTTTACTAACATGTATTGTCATGCTTTAAACAAATTTAAAATCTTCATTATTTAAATCAATGTTTGTTTAGATTTTAAAGATGAAACATGGTCAATCCTACTTAACATGTCAGTGTAGTTTTATTAAATTGGCACAAGTAGTTTTTGGATTCTTCTTTATGATAAAATGTCCTTATAATATCCTCAGGTATAGAAGATCAAACAAAACAAATGTCTACGATTAACACAAAACAAAGACAGGTGAAGTTGTCTATTTATTCACAAACTTTAACGTGTTAAAAAGAACCGTTTAACAAAAATCTTCTCTAAGGGTAATCTGCGAATCTCACAAACGTACCCTTTAATGTTTTCCAGACATTATCATCCCTTCTCTTCCTTCCCGTCTTTGTGACGTTCCCTAATGAGCCTTGGAGTCCCGCAACTCTTTTCCTCCACTAAAATCTTTTTTCTCGCTTTTTTTCTGTTTGAAAACATTAACATCGAGTCTGAGCTACGGAGACATTTATCGCTTTGAGCACGTGACAAAGGGAAGAATGAATGTTTCTAAGCTTTTGTAATGAAGTATTTGTATAGCTGTTGACCTGTTTTTTTCGTAATAAAAATAAGCAATTCTTCATAAGTTTCATAAGAAAACATTAACGCAAAAAATTAACATAGGCCTAACAAAAAAATAAAAAAAATATAAACTTCGGTTTTTTATTTTGAGTTCGTTGATACGGTAAACCATCGTAGTATACTAATCGAAAATTTTCTTACGTGCATTATATCGACCAACATTTATTTTTATTTTAAACTTAGTTTATATTGTTTACCTTAGTTTTATAAAATTTTCTTCTGACTACAAGATTGTCGTCCTCCTGAGGTGAGTGAAAATGCATAGTCGCTTCAAAAAGTACTTTTTTCAAGTGCATTATGTTTTAGAACGGTAAAAGCAATATTAGGCCATCCCGAGATGTTATGATCACACTGTATAAGGTGGTTTGTCGCTCAGCACAAAATAGTAAACAGTAGATTAAATTTAAATTTGAACTAGACCAGCGAAAAAGAAAAATTATATAATAAATAAAATGGACATAGCTCCTCACAACAAACTTTTAATATTCAAACACGTTTCGACGAACAAGTCGTCATCATCAGTGACGCTTACAGTTACAAACACATAATTGTGGTCTTCAAAGCTCGTTTAGCGAAAAACAATATCAATTTTATTATTTATATAGTAGATTAAATTGCCTGTTTTTTGTTTTCAAAAATTAATTTCCTAGAACACGCGTGAACCCGAGTACGGCATCGGATATAATAAAATCAAACAAAAACATTATTTTGTCCAGGATCCTAGAAAGGGATCAGCAAAGAAGATTGGATAAAATATCCCTAGACAAACAAGACCCAACCCTATGCGATACTTTAATCTCAATCCAGTTTCGATATGAAAACTTTGCACAAGAAAGCTGTTGACATAGATAATTGCGGAAGGAAATAAGGACAGATATTTGTTATCTAGTGTGCAAATTTACTGAAATAGGTTATCTCTTTTTGTAAACAAATAGATATTTTATTTTAAACCCAGTCTACCTTAATTTATTTTCCACACTATATATGTAAAACATTTTTCTCCCTCTGTCTCTGTACTGTTATAACTAAAAACCAGTGACCTGATTTTCAATTGTTTTTATAAAGGTAGACATATTCTCTCGGAAGAATTGTCCAAAACAAGTTATTATAAACGTTTTTAAAAAAAAAAAACGTTTCTAATACTCAAGAACTTATATTCTAACCAAAACCAATGAAAAACGTTATATAATAATAATAATACAAGTTTATTCCATTTAAAAATATACATTAAAAATTTCATTAAATGGAATTACTAGCCATCTAATCTAGGTACGATGACTAGCTCTGTTTGAATTTTACACGAGAAACATATAATCAATCTGAAATAATGCATTGGTATAAATGGTGGTCGGCTCCCTGTAGTGCGATGTTATATTCCTTTAAACACTAATATAACTAATAAGTGTTTATTCCAACAACATTAATGCTATTCGCTAGATTAAGAAATATTATACAAATAAATATTTATTAAAATGCGCAGTAGGAATATTCTATCTACCCAAAACAAAAGAAATAACCGATTTACTGACAACAAAATAAAAAATGGTACTTCTTGGTAACACCCCTCCCCCCAACCACAAAGTAAACTGTAATACAAAAATATATTTTTATTGGAACGAAGTTCCTTTACGCGGGTTGCTGTAAGAGTTGGCAAATAGAAAATGTAACTCGTAACGAAAAATGTATTATTTGCTATGGCAATGACAAATAGAAAATACGCGTAATGAAAAAGTGTTTTGAATTGTTTGATATCGCAATGAATATAAAAATACATTCAAGAAACATGTGTTTTTGGTTCATCAATTTAAATTAAGTTGATCGGTTCCATCCGGCATAGTTCAGATATTATATTCAAACGCTGGAATTAACTATTAACAAGGTATTGAAAGTATGTGCAATACAAACTTAGAAAAGTAAGTTAATATAATTATATATTTTGATACAATTATTACTGCTTCCGTGCGTTTACTGGTATTTTAATAAAGGTGTAAATACATTCATTGGTGTAGGTGTTCATTCATTGTAAATGCATTCAATAAAAATTAAATGTTGGTTCATCAGTCTATGCCTAACCTACATTTATTGTGTGTAAGTTTAATTTATTTTACCTGCCTTAACGGCAACATATACACATAATTTTAATCTTTCAATTGCCGTTTATTATTAGTTTTTATTTACTGTTTTCATATGTTTAATGTTATTATAATAAAGGTGTAGAATTAATTATAACATCAAAGCTAAGATAATAAACACATTTAAATGTACATTCATTGTAAATACATTCAATAAACATAAAATGTTGGTTCATCAGTCTAGGCCTAAAATAAAATCATTGCGCGTATGTTGCCGTTAAAATAAATTAAACATACACGATATAATTTTAGGTTAGGCCTATACTGATGAAAATAAATTTTATGTTTATTGAATGTATTTACAATGAATGGACATTTAACTGTGTTTACCATCTTAGGTTTGATGTTATTATTAATAATTACACACCTTTATTATAGTAACATTAAACTTATGGAAACAGTAAATCCTTACAAACTAATAATAAATGGAAATTGAAAGATTAAAATTATATCATTAATAAATGTATCTTATTATAGTAACCTTAAGTCAATAACTAAAAAAGTGCAATATGATGCTGAAAAAAAAAAAAATTATCCAATTTAGTATAATTCAATATTTTCTAAATAAATTATATTCTTCCAAAAATATTAAACGAAACTCTGTGATTTTATTCCTTACTTTGCATTATTTACATTAAAAAAATTGTAGAAAATAAAAAATATATGCGTTACAGAGAGGAAGAGAGAGTAAGAGAAACTCGGATAGAGGGAACATAAAGTTTTTTCATCAAGTTACGGAAATTTATAAATATCTATAATCAAAATATCCATAGTAAATTATATTATTATTTGAAAAAAAGGCGTGATGAACTTTGTTCCTGACGGGGTCCCACGACCGCACACATTTTGTTTAGTGTTTTATTTATTACTCCAATATTAACCGTTGAAC
>JAGFPH010000586.1:287599-309336 GCA_018207615.1 Philaenus spumarius
AGTGAGCACCTATGGCCCTAGAGGAAGCTACATACCAAATTTAATTCAAATCCATTCGGTAGTTTTGAAGAAGTCATTTTTTAATAACTTTGATCCACCCAAACCCCCCTAAAATTTCGAATTTTTTCAAACCCTTTCTTAGTGAGCACCTATGGCCCTAGAGGAAGCTACATACCAAATTTAATTCAAATCCATTCGGTAGTTTTGAAGAAGTCATTTTTTAATAACTTTGATCCCCCCAAACCCCCCTAAAATTTCGAATTTTTTCAAACCCTTTCTTAGTGAGCACCTATGGCCTTAGAGGAAGCTACATACCAAATTTCATTCCAATCCGTTCGGTAGTTTTTGAGAAATCGTGATGAGTGAGTCAGTGAGTCAGTGGGTTTTGGATTTTATATATATAGATAAAAGAATATTCGGAAATGTGACAACCAAATTTTATAAAGTATTATTACACTAATTTTGCATGGTTAAGGTAATGGAATCAAAAGTATTGATATAAGCAAATGAAAAACTCTTTAATTTAATCAGAAGTATTGATTAGCAAATCAAAAACTGTTCATGAGATAATAATATTTTAAAAAAACGCATTTAGGCAGACAACTTCTAAACTAAGCAAGATAGGACACATACTATATTGTATTATTTGCTTGTTTGGACCTACAAAATAACACAGTAAAGTGTCATTTACGGATCTCAGCCATATTTTCAGTTTGAAGAATTAATTACGTTCTTCTCGAGTTCCTGTATGAAAATAATATTACCAAAAACACCTACTTAATTAGCCATTGTCATAACTCCTAGCGATATGAATCCATTATTTTGCTAAAAACTAAACTCCCTAATAAAGATGAACTTTTAAGGTCATTTATGATTTGAGGCAGGACAGTTTAGTGAAAATTCTACCATCCGATAAAGGCAACGCCAATGTTATCCCTCATGCAAAATATCTGAAACTTCGAGCACTGCTAAATATACTATATTAAAAAAAAAATATCCAAAAGGACAAGATTTATTTTCCCGACTTGAATAACCTACACCATTCTAAAATACCACGTATGTATTGGGTTCCTCAAATCAAGACCTAATGTCCCTCTCACACCATGCATAGAATTATCCAAATATTTGCTTCGAATAATTAATCTGTGAACAAGATTATGATTCGTAAAAATCTGTAACAATGTCATAGAATTGTGTGGATAAATACAAGTAAATGAGGAAGATGGGTTAGTTGAATGTGGAAAATCTTTTTTTACCTTTAAGGTTCCGTCATGTGACTATGCGTTGTCTTGTTACAAAGACGCGTTTCAGAGTCAAAACTCCATCATCAGTATATCACTCCGTAGAGGTCGTACGGAGTGATATACTGATGATGGAGTTTTGACTCCGAAACGCGTCTTTGTGACAAGACAACGCATAGTCACATGACGGAACCTTAAAGGTAATAAAATTTATTACTCAATATATTATATAATTGTGACTTGGACACCAACAATGAACATTAAAATAAAAGAAAATCTTTTCACTAATTTTCATATTGAAGGAACACTAAGCTAGTCAGGATGTAATTCTCAAAGAGTGAACAAATAATGTTCCCATAGACATTATAATGGATGTTCTTAAATAGTACAGCTAATGTAAATATGTTCAATTAAATAATGGCTGAATGTGGATGAGGGTATGACAATTCTATTGCCATCTTTCTAACCGAAAACGAAGGCAATATAGTTCCATTTCAGACGTGTGTTTTGAAAGATTAGGTATATTTTTTTAAAGTTGGGTTAAAGATAAAAGTCATTAAATGGCCGGTACCTAAACTTTTGTCCAACTTTCCTAATTCTGCCAAATAAGGAATAGTGCATTAGTTACTACACAGTTAATATTTGCTCTTATAAAGAAAGCATAAACCAAAAACTAAATCGTATTACAGATTACCAAGCTTAGATACCCATAATCGGCAAAATCTAGGCTCGTAGGGAGAAAATATTAAATGTTTAAGTCATTTAATAATCAACACACTTCTTAGACGACGTCTAGTCGAAACCAAACCCATAAGTCGCACTCAGGATACCAAAAACGGTATTTACAGTATAAAATTTGAATATGATAGGTAGTACATTCGCGAGACAAAAATAAAACTAAATTTTAAATTGAAAAAACAAACGTTTAGGCCATTTAGATAAATCGAATATAGCAGATCTCACGTTTTCCAAAAATCAAAGTTTAATTTTGAACAGGTAAAAATAATATATTTATAGGAAAACAAACGTCTTATCTGAATTATCGAACAACCCGATCAGTCTAACTAGTCCACTGGGCGAACATATAAAAACATAGTGGCTATCTGAAAAACTAACCGATCTAAACTAATCAATTTCCGAAGTTTATCAGATAATTTACGGCACAGATAGGCTCAATTTTTTCGATAAGGATTAAGTTACAATACGGAATTATAAGTAACAATCTCACTTCATTTTCCCCGTAAGTGTAATGTAATGACGCAGACGTTTTTCTATAATGCACGTTAAACAATATTTTTCTAGTAAGTTGTTTTTAATTCACAGAAATCAGAAATATTATCTGGTAATATTATCCTCTAGGTTACAATACTCCAATTGGGTTTCTTAGAATTATTTCCACAAAGGACTTGTTGACACATGTATCGTCTGAGTTATTATTATAATTAAAATTTTCTCGGACATATAATATTGTGCATAACACCTTATAACAGGAATCGTCTTTTAACGTGAATTGGTATAATAATAAAATCTACTACACAGAACTACTTTATATAAAATCATTATATAATAATTTTACTAATATCGTAAATTGAACGATGTTCAACGAACTGTTTGTTAGTACAATACAAATACATTTTTGATGAGTTGAAAGTTTAGTTTCGAGAACCATGGTTTCATCGTGTTTTTCATAAAGCAGTTAAACAGTAAATAGAATAAACGGAATACATGTGAATGCGACTCTCTTTTATTGCCTACAGTTCTGCACCGGCAGCAATCTCAAAATTATTAATTTGTTTTAAGTAAAGTTGACGTTAAAACTAAGTTGTTTTCTTTGGTATTAAATGTTATTTCATAATTGCATTCTAAGTGATCTAAAAGAAAATGACTTAATCGTTCAAATACATTAATATTAAGAACTAAATATGAAACTGTATACAGGTTGATTCACTAAGAAACGTAGACAGTTTCGTATCTTAGAGTAACTTTGCATATTACGTGCACTACCAAAAAAGTTTTTTTTAAATTTTGAGCCAATAAGTCGGTTATCTTTTAAGTTACAGAATTAATAAAAAAAACAGTAATGTTTGTCATTAAAAAAGAAAATGTTTTGTACAGTTTTCGAGATATTTTAAATTCAAAATTTAAACAACCGCCATTTTGAAAATATATGAAAAAACTTGAGTTTTTTTGAACATGGTTAAAAGATGGCATACAAAAAATGTATTCAAAATTTGCATTCAATATATTTCCTACATATAAAGATATTAAGTATTTTGTAAAAAAAAGGGGATAACAGGAAAACGGAGCATTTCCGAACCTATATTTATATGAACTTTTTCCTTTATTTTCACTAGTAAAACATGTTCTGAAAGTTTTTCCGTTTTGTTCTGAATCACCCTGTATAAAATTATTTATCTAACAATTCAAGTGGTAGAGGAGTGAATGAGAGGTAGAATGATTAAGGTGGTGTACTCGTGAAAGCTGATTTCGTTAAACAAACAAAAACTTATCCGCTATAGAGAGTACAAGTACCTCAAACACCCCTGATTTTTCTTCAACATTTTGCGTAGTATTTTCGTAAGAATAGAGAAGGTATAGGTTTTTGGGAGATTTGAATAAGTTTTTTTTTACTAAAGTTTTGATTCAATATATTTTTTAATGAGTCCTTCTATATATGTTTTTTTATTATTATTATTTTAACTGCAAGTGTTTCAGAAATATGTAGACATCTTGGATACCTGCACAACACACACATATGATTTATAAAAAAAATATAATTTATTATCTTAAAACACTTAGGCTACATCAAATTCATAACAGAGTATTTTTTTAGTTCTAATTATTGAACATTCACAAATTCCTATACTCTTTTTGCTAATTATATGAATACCTGTAACACCACTTGTGTTTTACAAACTAAGCTAAATAAAGTGGAAATGAAGTTTTTAACAACTTATTCGAAAATGTGTTAAACATTAAATAATGTAAAATAAATAGTTTTGACACAAATTCTTGATTGATGTAAATACACCGACTAACACAACTTATTTGAAGTATGTCACCTTATTATGTACCTAAAAAACTTTCAAAATCCTTCTAGTTATGCACAACACGTAATAAACTATAGCCATACTTGTTTCAATTGCAACACTAACATGGCAGTAACGCACGCATGCAAAAAGGGACACTAAATGAATGCAATTGAAGAATTAGAAATATATAAGGCTACAAAATACTATTCCACGTATCTACTAATCGACCAACTTGCTTAAAGGGCATCTTTCGCTTACTCTGGCTGGAAATAAGGAAAAGAAGGACATATTTAAAACCCAGTATCAGACCACCGGCCAGACATGCACGTCCTCAGAACGTGATTGTGACAAGTGTGTTTTTTTGTTAAAATAATTTACGATCTCCGCATGGAGTGAATTTGTATTTGTGATATGTGTACATGTCTATAAAGTATTATATTATCCTAAAGATGGTAAAAAAAACAAAATTGCAAGGTAAGACATACCTTAAAGAAGTTGGATTAGTAGACGAAATTACACCAAGAATTTATAAAAGATATAATGGAATTAGAGTTTGATATCGTTAGATATATTAATTTCGAGTGATATGCAACACTCCATTACAATAAAAATTCATTATTTATAGTACCAAAGTTGGTCTCATGAAAAGTCCACTAACTTAGTAGGTACTAAGGTATTTTTAGAATTCTGATTAAAGAAACAACATGGATTAACTTGCTTTATAAATATGCCAAATTTCAATCAGATACATCCGTTCTGTAAAATGGTGATAGTACAGGAGGAGTTCAGTTTCATTTTTAACGTATGGAATCATAAAAATACTAAATACCAAAAAGAAATCGGGGTCTTTATATGCAGTTAGCCACCGTATTTGAGAAATGACTGAGCGTAAAAAAATCGTCATACTAAACAAAATAAAAAATACCATTGTCGCAATTGTACTTTCAAAGTTAGATAACAGCAAGGACACTATTATCAATCATACAATTTAATAATACATCTTCTAATCATTGCGTTGGGGAATGAATTTAGCACAACACGAAGCCTGAACCAGTGTATTCGTGGAGTTGGCTGCATTTCAGAATTGATTTGATCATTATTTATGAAACGAAACCGCATGATGATTTATGCCTGACTACCCAATTAATTTATTTAGTTTAGACTAAAATCATAGCAATTTAACGTTAAAGTATACGCTGAAAGTAATTGATTTAAGTTTTTCGTTTTAAATGGAAAGCAGTACCCTTTGTGGATACTAGTTTTATGTTTGTCACAATAGGTTTTCTCAAACACAATGGCCTATATATAATTAAATGTGGGATAGTGTAAAGCATGTTTTCAATTTTGAATGAAAAAGTTTGAACTCACAAAAACATATATTTTATAATGGTTTCGTGTGATATATTGTTAAATTAAAGTGCGTCATTCATTTCACTAAATATTGTTAGTATAAAAAAACCCCAAATTTAACCAAACAGCCCTTTTTTTAAATTAATCTAACGTTTAAGAAATATGGAATTTCTTTCAAATAAAATGAGCAATATATAAATATTTGAAATAGCAATATTGGTTGCGGTAGATAACAAATTAAAGGGCCCTCAACGTCAAATTTTTCATTTAAAATTGGTCGTACCTCCAACCATTTCAAAATGGAGAACAAAGTGAGACTTTTACTCTTTTTTATACAAATTAGTGTATCGATTCGGATGAGACTTACTATACGATTTTGAGCCAGTGAACTCGTATATATTCACTCGTTATATCTTTCGATCAAGTCTGCGAGCGAAGCCACGGGTTCCCAAAATACATTTTGTTGATCGTATTGCAAATTATTTGTATTACAGTATCAAGTTAGTATTTGCAGCTTATTATTTTGTTTCTTTTACTAATAAACTGATAACAAATATGGGCTGAGGATTAAGAGTAAAAGTTTATTTTCATTTAGAACATTACATCAGATGAATTAGATGTTTGATTTGTTGTTATGCTCTGAATTACTATTTATTGTTGATTATTAATACCAACGTTAAGTTCGTTATGGAATGCATTATGATTGTAAAACGTTCATGTATCCCGTTTTAACTCGTTATATTATTAAACAAGATAATTTCGTCATTTAAATTTTAAAATAATTAAAACTAGTAAGCGAATGCATTAACAGGTTAATTCATTGTTTTCCTTGTAAAATGTTACACCGAAATCATGCGTCATAAGTCTAACTTCCTATTTAAAAATATTAAGTTCAATTCAATATGGCCGATCAAAGATTGCGGAAAAAAAACACACCATAGGCTAATACAATTTGTTGAATATCCTCATTTCTTTCTACCTCACAAAAATTTATTTTTTAATCAATGACGCAAACTGTGGGATGTTATGAGTTTAAAGTGTGTATCCGTGGCATCGTAGTTCAAAAACGGAAGAACAGATTTTGATTTAGTTTGTTTTTGTTTGAAAGGTGACTTGATCAAGAGTGGTCTCAGCTACGATAAAAAAACAAAAACAAACAAACAGTTCAGCCGTTCGGGGGTTTTAAAAATTGTTTACTTTGTATGTTATTGGATATGCAGGTTAAAGCCAGTTCCATATTTAAATATGTCTTTGTATTTGTATTAAACATAGACTAATAAAACATAGAATAAAAAGAGTTTTGTGGATGTACTTTTTTACATCGTATAGCAAAATAGCTTACGAAAGCAATAAAGTTACAGTGTTTTAAGTTTTACAAATTCATAATTTCTGGAAAAACTTCAAAGTTTCTTAATTATTCCTAACACAGACAACGCTAGTACGATTAATAGTGCATTTATAATAAGTCCAAAAGAGTATTATATGAATAGAACGTATTACAAAATTTAGTGAAAGAATAATGTTTCAAACAGAGAAAGTTATAGATGTATAATTTCAAGACTATTGACAACACCGGACGTATAAAAGATCTTTTAACGCATAGAAGTAATAATTTGTACTTCATTAAATATTTATAACTTAGTTGAAGGCTACTCAGTTACTCTGGAGAAATCAGAAAACGTAAAGTTTAAAACTGAAACTTTATTAAAGTTCATATTCAAGGGACACGTAAAGCTCATTGAAATTAACGCAATGTTTCGTCAGGCTCTGTGAATTTGAAGGGAAATAAGTTTAGCCTTGTTAATTTAAGGTGGAACTTTTACGTTGTGAAATAATATTCAGAGTGGTTGAGTGATGAAATGACGTAAGCCGCTGGCTACCGGAGCCTGTTTTCAGCTAATAAGTTTTGAAGCGAGTGCATTGGGTTGATTTTGACGTGAACCGGAAGAAACTACACGTATCCCAAACCTTTAGGGTGGAATAGAAAATGGAAATTTGAGAGGTATTGTATTGTCTTGCATTAGCTCTATTTGTTTATAACTACCTGTTGCCTGACAGTCTTTCTGATTATAACTTGCGAAACATATAATCGATTTTCACGCAATATTCACAAATTTAGCTACTTTCTCCGGAGAGGTTTTCGGCAAAGTTTGTAAAGAATTTGTAAAACTTTTCACATTTATAACAATGCAAATTTTGATATTAAAATGGTTTCATACCCGCATAACTAAAGGTACCATTCCGCAACGGAGCGACAGAGTTAGGCGACCGAGAAAGGCGACAAACTAGTGAGACAGATTATGGTCGGTTCGGGACTCTTACCCTTGCAATTATGTGACGATCATTCCGCAGCCCAAGACAGAGGGGTGCGAAAGTCATATGTCGTTCATCTCGGTCCCGCCAGACCGCTTTTGAAGCAGTATTGAGGGGTGTCGTACCGCGGCTTTTGTACATGTCATACCATTATGAGTTCTCGACGTATTAGCCTATAAGCAGTCTAGATGAACTTGTCTTTATAAAAAATTCTCTAAAATTAACATCCAATTTGTATGAAATTTAACTATAGGCCTACATAAACAGTATATGTATAAATATAATATAAAAAATTATACATCTATGATAATTTTAATCTAAATAGGCCAGCAACTTTATGAATGCATAATTATCAATGAATATGTTTTTATTAAAAATTGTTTTTTTATAAAAATTATTCATTTGATTCCTTTGAAATATATAACACATATAAATAATAAATATATACATATTATAATATAAACAAATTAAAACTCTACGATAATATTTAAACACATAGGCCATCAATTTAATAATTCTAGTCCTTTTTTTGGTCAAACTTTAAAAATCACAATTTAAGGTAGTGATGCAATAATTGAAGGATTTCAAAAATTAAAGCCTTCATTTGTTTTTTGTTCAATCAAATATTTGTTGTGAGACTGTAATCTTTAGTGTTGGTGTAGGGTTAAACTTTACTATCACACTCCGAAATAAAAACGGTAATATCTTATTAAAAAATGTATATGTTATTTTAACTATCTTGATAAATTATTATTTCAATTTAGTTTTATTTATATTTTTTACTGAGCTTACGGAGTCCATCATATGTTTCGATTAATAAATAAATCATATAAAAAAGTATACAATTATTGCTCGGAGTGCCGATAGATGTGAAAACCAGACTAATGTTAATGATTTTAGTTTACAAATTATGAAATTTAAATTTTTGATACTACAATTAATTTTAAAATACCAGACAAAAATTGTTGTTTCTTAGCAAAATCTTCTGAAATTCTGATATAGCAACTACTACTTCGGACTAAGTATCACATTGTTTTGGTCGCATAGTTAAATTCTAGAGCGACAAAGTAGGGTGTCTCGGTCTCGCTTTTTAATTGATTGCCTCGGTCGTATGTCTCTGTCGCTTGTTGCGGAACGGTACCTTAACTCCTGGAGGAAACTGCAAATTAACTTTTTTTAGGCTATTTTTGTCTGCCATTTTATATTTATTTGTCAAATTGAACAACTTCATATTTTTTTATAGCAAAGTGATGTGACAATGATTTTAAAGTAAAATTTGGAAAGGAAACAGTAGTAATGCGGCTTTAGTTTATTTGTAATTAATAATATTAACCCTAAATCGCATAACTTAAACACACCCAAACGTCTGTGGTAAGAGGGCGGAAGTAAAGTAAACCGTGCTTGACTCGCTTTTAATCTGACAGGATATGACTAGTTATCTTTGCTTCAACTTTTGATTACATTGCAATATTTTACAACTATATTTAATTTTTAATTGACGTGTACAGTTCGCCATAGCATAATTAGAATAGAAATGCATTGACCTACTTTGTACGTAATATTGCGATAACAAGATAACAAGATAAATGCGCTTAAGGGTTAAAAAACAATATTCTGTATTGCAGAATCTTCTCGCTCACTTGATACAGCATGCTATACGGGTATGTTGAGTGTAATCAATGTACACAGGTTAGAGAGGAATCACTTTGAGAATTTATTCTAAAACACGGACGACTTTCGACAGTTTGTGTTTAGACCCACTTCAGCCTCTTAAAATACTTCGCTTCGCTTGCAACATACGTTGTAACGGAAAAATTGCAAGTCAACACTGAATATTCAATAACAGAAACAGTACCATAAAAATATTTTACTCTACCAAGTTTTATTAAATTCCGCCAAAATAACAAATTTCAGTTATTCAACAAAATTTGTACGGATGAAAATGAAATTATTGAATTCACTAACAAAATTATACGGGGAGAAAAAAAATTGGTTTTAAATAACAAAGTTAGTTTTTATCCGCCATTTTGAAACGATTTTGTATGAAAACTTAATTTGAAATATCATAATTTTGTAATTTGTTTTAGTAATCGATTTAAAAACTTCTAACTCTTTTAAAAGTTGATGATACTTTTTGCGTCAAACGAGTGAACTCAATGGATATTGAGTTTCATAGAAATCAATGTACAAATACAAACGTTTAAATTTTCGATAGCACTTTTAGAAACAAATATGAGATGGTAAATTTAAAACTCACCTTCTTAAGTGAAATTTTTAAGAATTTGCCACGTCATCACAGTGGCAGTGACGGGAACGCTTTTCTTGGCGGACTGGTCTAGCCCTTGTATTCTATATCCCTGCACATAACGGCTGTTCTACAGGGAATCCACATTAGCGGAAACAAAATTATGCAGCGCGAAATGTTTGGACAGAGCGAAGCGTCTGCAAAGTGCCGTGCGGTAACATACGAACAATGATGCATACCGTCCTGGCTCATTAGACTTCTTAATAGTCCTGGGGCCCAGGCCTTTAAAATTTTATGATTACCTAACTCTTGAGACTTCGAATATCCATATAATATTTTATTTTTGATATGTAGAACTACTTAATGTATGCTACTTTTAATATATTCTAATATTCTAATGTTTTTCGTTTTTTTATTCGAAAATCCCCAATATTATTGTCGGACAGATGGTTCAATGTGTTAGAGATATTATTACAAAAAATATAAAATAAAAATTGTATGTTAGGTCATAAATATAAGGGTTGCATAAAACCCTTAACTTTAAGGCGTCCGACAACAAGTATGCCCCGACAATTTTGTCGGACAAGGTTACCACTTAGTTATATATATATTTTATAAACGATTCTGAAAAAATCAGCAGTTAGGTACTAAATTTTTTTACGCCATAACTTTGCCGTGTTCGGGGTGTCGGACGCGCAGAAATGACCAATCATATTTGTCCGACAAAATGTTTTTCGTTTTCTACATAAAACAAACTTTCGATTAAAAGAAAGATTATTGTTTAGGTTATACATTTTTTTACCACATCAAATCAATGACTTTGCCGGGTTCTCAATGGAAAACGCCCTGCTACCGAGAATTGTTGCAAATAATAATGTTGTCCGACTCGACTTAAATAAGAGATATACGAAGTCTCAAGAGTTAGGTAATCATAAAATTTTAAAGGCCTGGGCCCCAGGACTATAACTCTCGCGGACAGTAATATATTTTCACAGCTCAGATTGTAAGGGGGAAGTGCGCACTCATCCGAATCCATGGCAACTTATTGGCTGAGACGTACTCCCTTGAAAGTCCATGTTACGTCTGTCCTATCAGTTTGTCTACTAACTAATTGATGTTAATATTTCAAATAAAAAAGGTTATTTCAACTAATTTTAAAAGTTATACAACGTAAACTTAATTTTAATTCAAACTTAGTAATAAGCATAGCTTAAACTACAAAACAAGTTGCAAGACAGATGACCAGGTATATATATAAATATTAATATTGATATACTACAACTTAATACCATTGCTTATTTTAACACAAATAAAATAAGCTAAAGTACATTGCATTATAATGAAATAAATACAGGTTTAGCTTGGTTTGAGAGAAAATATACTTTATAGAATAAAACTTAAGCACATAATTTAACAACTAATACGTTTATTACTAAAACTTGTTTTATTCACAATGACGTCATATTCAGTAATGCAAGAGGTACTGCATGCTAGCAATAATTTGACTACCGCAGCTCGTGCGTCACCGAAGATGAAGACATTGTCACTGAAACGCGTTTGAGTAATAAACTTATTAATTAAAATGTCTGTGCTGAAGTTATATTCTATTGAAAATAATAATAACTTGTTACATACATTGTATTCACCTATTAGTCAAGTGTTACAAAAAATGTCTCAAATATGATTCACTAAACCTAGTTAGAAGTTAGTTTCCAATTAACGCCATGTTTACCTGAAGTATAACGTATAACTTTGTCATTGTGTAGGGTATTATAATTGACCACACAACTAAGTGTGAAATGTTTGCGGGAAAGATTAGGGTAAGAGATGGCATCATTTCAAAAGCACAGGAATTAAACGAGATTTGTAACGTACAAATACAATTATTTGCTCATGTCTGTATTTTTATTTTACATCGATATATATTTTGTTGATAAAACAATATTGTATTTTATACATCCATATAAATAATTAACTTGTGGAAGTGAGAAACATTCCTGAAGAAGTCTTCAATAACAGCTGTTTGATATTTATTGATATGTAATAAGCAACATTAGATTGTCATATGGCTTTCAAATGTATAGCCTCAAAAAATAAAACATACCAACAGAGAGAAGTAAATACGAATTTAGCTTAATTTGCGGATGTAATTAAAAACTATACTGTCTTTCAAAGCTACAAAAGACTTAATAATATCATAGTATACTTAAACGTAGTTGTCTTTATCATACGTAAATACAAATATTATTGGATATTTATTTAGGAAATTTATGTTTTAAATTTAAAACGTATTTTAACGAATCTTACATTACCCCCACTTTGTCAACTAGTAAAAGATTAAGGGCAATATGAAATAACCCTATTACCATCTAGTAATGGTAAAATTTGAAACATTTAATCTATGTTTGTTAAATTAAACATCTACGATTATGAATGCAATCATGATCATAGTAATACAATTTTTTGTTTGAAAATAATATCTTATTTATTTATGGATATAAGTTTATTGAGTAGAATTGAGGACATTCCTAAGAAAGTTCTTCATTAACACCTGTTAGATATGAATGATGATGTAAAAACACAACAGTTGATAGACTGTAATGGGATTATTTAAACAATAACTTAATATGCAAAGTCAAATAATTAACATATAGGAATTAATACGAGTTCCGCTAAATATGTGAATGAAATTTAAAATATATAACTTCATTAGTCTGTAATTAGTTGAGAGTAAAAAACAATTCAACATAACATACACAATTAACATACATTACCGTTATTCGCAAACAGTCGTGCTCAGTTTGAATTGAAAAATTGTTCGAAATTTTATATATACAGGACAAAGAAATAAAATTATAGGCCTCAGAAAAACTTTCAAATTGTTTCTGCTATTTATATAAAAACTTCCAACTACCTCCGAGGTTTAAGAGCGTAATTCTATCGAAAATTAGTTTACTGCCTTTTCACTTTGTCCAACGAATATATATATATATATATATGTATATAAATTGTATAAATAAACTTTTAACATGACGGTTTTGGATTCTAGGGGACCATGAAGGAAAAACTAGGTAGATATTTTCCGGAAGTCAAACCATGGTAACGACTGCATGGGTATTTTATTAAGATCTACTAAAATACCCATATTATAATTGTTTTTATAGATTCTTCGGAATATAATTTATTAAAATTGTTGTCTCTTATAATAATCGCCATTTGGTATGTATGCACTACCTCGATAATAAATTTGTATAATTGTTTACGTTGTATAATTATTATAATTTGTTACCTACCACAATAATAAGCGAGCATATCTACAAACATTGAATTATACTGACGAACCACCTATGTAAAAAATATACTTTGTCCACTTGGCTTTTAACAATTTTTACTTTGAAAATAAACTGTTACATTGAAAATAACCACTACTTCAGCCCGTTCACTGACAAGGTTTTCTTACATCTGTGTCTAACTATATTTTGATGTCAATATGTGTCCAGAGAGAGTGACATCTTCCAAGAATTATTTTGTTTTACAGAAACATAACGCCACCATTGACAACATTTTAGTTTACATGTGTTCAAAGCAAATGAACTTCTTAGATTTATATTTTATCACCGTTCTCTATAAGGTTCTCGTCAGTCTATAGTTAGTATTCTGTTTAATAAAATTATTTGCTTTAAAATTGTATGGGAATACATTCATAATAACTAGGTTATTTATACCGGTCAAAATAATTTATTTTTCAATAGTAAAATGAAATACATTCGACTTACCTGGTTTAAATTCAAGATGGGCGAATCTAAACAATTGTCTTTGTGTTTGTATTTAATTTAATACCTTCAAACGATTCTGTTCTAAGAACGCAAAATTTAGCGAAAGAATGCTAATGATATACCTTTTCAAACGATGTCCAACTTGGGCACGATTCCTCACGTTTTCAAAAATAATTTTAGACTTAGGAAAAATGAAAAGATCATATTTTAAAAATTACAAAAAACAAACGAATTTCGAGTGAATATTAAACCTTGGCTTTTATAGGTAAAAAACACAGTTTTTCATTTTGTACTGTCCCTTTCTTGTAAAAAATTTATAAATTCATCTTAGTAATTATTTTGTAAAGTTAAATTTTAATAAATAAATAAACAACAAATGTTTTTCATCTTGAACATTATTGAATTTTAAATTTGTTTGTACTCAATACATAAATTATAATCAATAAACAATATACATCTTAAAAATACAAATGCAAAATAAACAACATGTAGAGCATTATTTGTTTTAAGCTTTCATGACTGTCATTATTTTCAGATTAATTTTGTTTGGATTTCAGGATTATGCGAACTATTATTTTCGTAAAAAAAATTATAGTATATATTTTGTTGAATGATTTAAATTAGTCATTAAAGCAGTTTCTAGTTCTCTGTATACAATATTGTTAAAATATACGTTTAACATATTTAAAAGATACAATAATATAAAATTTTACAACTAGCTAAAAATATCTAGAGCAATAAGTTTTCTGTTTTTACATCTCGATGCTTTGTGTTTTTAAAGTTAAATTGAAATTTTTGCTGGCAAAATGGAATATTTCCATCTAGAAGAGAGAGGTTATTTTGTTTACTATTTTCGTTCATGGTAAAAAATTAATACCATTTTCTACCTGTTATTTTTCCGCGTAAAGAACATTTTTCCCTGAATTAATTGTAGAAATTGTTTGCCATTGTATTCATTGTGTGTAAAAAGATATGAAAGCTGGATTTATTAGATTCTAACAAAGATAGACAAAATGTGACCACTCATTTTAAAGAATGTCGGTTATGTTTGTGCACTAAAACTGTAAACCTCAGATATTTTTCCAATATTGTGGCCAATTTTAAAATTTCGAATAACAACCCATCTTTTTTTACGTTTTTAAATTTTATGTATAATTTAATGACCCTTTACAAAAATAAAGTTCATTTTAAAAGCAGACAATCTAAAACCGAAATATATTTGTACTAAATGTAAAGTTTTAATAAAATAAAAAGCAAATGGTTTTTTAGTTGTCAAACTATATAAATCAGATGTTAAGAAAGTGTTTAAAACGTTAAAAATACTAATATGTGTGAATTTACTAGATTTGTCGATTTGCCTATGCTGCTATAAATGTAAATTTTCCCAAACATGTTCACTATCATTGAGGTTAAGATGTAAATAAATTTTAAGATATTGAAAAATGAAACATTTTTGGTATTTACAGTTTTAAGATTTGTCAAGATTTTTGAGCTGAGGGATTTTTTTGTTTTCTAAATTCGTGTTTAGGTCAATATGAGAAAACAACACAAAACATACTACACGAAACCCTTATGGTTGCTCATTATTGTGATACTTTAGTCTTCCCTTATGAACGGAATAGTTGTAATGTTATAAGGCAGGAAAGTATCACTTTGTAGTACTGGAAGGTAATTTTCTTGAGGGAGACTGAGATATTTTCTTCCCTTAAGACACACAACATTTCTCCTCCAGCTACAGTAAATTATTTGCATTTTACTATTGAACATACTTTATTCAAACGTGGGCATTAATATTTACAAAAACAATTGAGGCTATGCACAGAATAAACAAACACTAAAGTTCAATGATGCATTGTTGTTTGAACAGTTGTTTTACTAAAATATGATTTAGTGGTCGGAAAAGTGCCCACATAAAAAACATTGAGTATACTTTAAAGCCCACCTATAGGTTTGCTAAGTCAACTAAAAAATTTGTATACGGTCACTTTTCCGCATTGTTGTTCTTTCTACCCTATTAATGAGGATGTAAAGTGATCGTAAAAAGTAGTTTAAACTTTAATTTTCATATTAATTATAAGTGATTTTCTACTCACGTCAATGATCCTTGTCTGTTTTTCACCTAAAAACAATTGCAATTTCGGACTTATCAGTCCATCATCAGGTTATATATAAAAACACTACGAACATAGAATAACATACAAACAACACATATTCACTCCGTTTGGAGATCGTAAAAGTTCAATGCGCACTGTCGTATCGCGAACTTGACGTGCACGTCGTTTGGTGAATTAGCACTGACTGTATAAAATAAAAGTTAACAAATCAGAATAAATATTAAGTGTAAATACTAAAAGTACTTTCAATAAAGGTTAATTAAATCGTGCCAATACTTTAAACGATTGACTGTATAAATTAATTGCATATTTACGTTATATTATTTAATTGGATATCATACAAAACAAAACAAATTTATATGTATTTACTTTGAATTACCACACATCAATAATTTTAATATAAATTGAATCTATATGTAAATGGAAAATATTTACTGATATAACTAAATACGTATAATATTTACGTATGCAATTACTTCTGTATTACTGTTTGTGGACTTATTCAAGGCAATCTATTAAATATTGAACTTATTAGGTAATGGTTAAATAAATTCAAATTTATTTACCATAAACGATATTGGTAATTATACATTATTTATCGCTTTTCGATATCATAACTTTCGACTGACTTGGACAAATACCATAACAATTTATATATTTTTTAATATCTGCTTAATCTTAAACGTTTAAACGACAAAAGGGTAAATAACAAACAGTGTTCAGATGATTTTTCACTGTTTTCAGAAACAATTTTAAAGGATTATAAAATACAGCTCGCATTACTTACACATTATTGCTTACCACGAAAGCACTTATTATAATGTAGGCAAAGCAAAATTATTTACACAATTCGTTTCAATTTTGTGTGAACAATTTTATCAAAATGTTGTGTAAATTGTTCTGGAGTGGGGGAAATATATTGCTGTAAATCTACCTTGGAATACTAATGTAGAGCTGAAATAACGTGGGGATAACGTAACCCTAAAGGTAAATGCAACATAGAAACAAAAAAGCAACATAAAAACAATGCTCGATTGTCTCGTTTATGCAGTAGCATAACTAGATTTCTCAAGGTCGTCTCCGCTCAAGATGCCCGTTTCTTCATTTTTACACATACTATTTGCTGTCGCCGACTTTTGTTTAGTTCATGGCAAGTATTTATTAATATCAATATTCAACTTCATCTATAACAGGTTAACCATAGTAAACTAAAACGCTCAAACTGTGCTTTTACTGTTTAACATTTTTTTTAAACAAACACGATGAAACGTAGCATAGCCTATGTTATTAACTCAGAATCACTTTTTACTGAACGTTTTGTCAAACAAGGATAGGGTTGTTTATATGGATCTATACAAAAAACATTACATATATATTAAGTCGATGTTTTCCAAATCGAAAGAGTGTATGTGACAGCAAAGAAATGTCTGCCTGGGAGGCTATGACTAGCGGAGTTCTACAGGGAACCGTCTTAGGACCTTCATTATTTAGTATACATATTGACAGCATTAAAACTGTACTAATACTGTTTGATTCATCTGTACGCTGATGACCTGCAGATATATTGCCACAGATTTAAGTAAAATAAGTGGTCGACAATGTTTAACATTTCCAGTTACAGATCTGTGATTTATAGTAAATAGTTTACCGTTGCTTGTAGAATTTGTTATCAGATTCCCTTAAAACTATTAATCACTAGAGCTTAATTATTTGCAAAATCTTCAAAACAAATACTTTCATGAATGGTATGGGTGTGGACTGATATTTTACTCTGGGTATTTAAGAAAGGGAATTTTTGTATTTAAGTTGTGTGATGTATGACTGTAGGCATGAGTGTTAATTAAAGTGATTTATTATTTTTTTCAATATTTAGGTTTAAATTAATAAACAATTTTTAAGGATTTTATTATTTTTTATTTTTTTATTTAGGATGTTTGTTTATGTTCTACTATTCGTCTTTTTATGAACTATTAGAATTTTCATTGTTATGTTTTTGTTTTGGTTTGGGCTAAGTTCTAGCGTAAATTTATATTGATTGTAGTCATAGCCTACATTTAGAAATGTCAATTGTGGGTTAAGTTGAAAAGTGTTTCTAGCTTGGCCCAAAATAAAGACTTTCAATAATCAATCGATCTCCTCTCTCTCTCTCTTTCAAAAGTACCTTTAGAAAGTTCGTTCAAATAAAAACAAAATGTATCTATTTTAGTAAACATTTTTTTCTACTAAAAAAGTTGAAGTAATTGCATTTAATAACTTTAAGTTTCAACTATGTTTTCAACCAACGAAATGTGTTTTTGTTGAAATACTTTTCGGGAGAAATATGATTAGACGTAGTTACTTCAGAGTAAATCTCTTTGTTGAGTTCCTTTTAAAGAGATTAATACAAGATACTAAAAGTACGAAGTCTCAAGTCTGCCTGTGCTCCTATTAACAATTTAGCCAAAGCAGACTCTGTGTGTAAATTAGTATTCATTATATTGTAAATAAATTAGTCCAAACGGCGACCATCGTAACAGACTTGAATTAAAATGTCAAACATTTGAAAAACTGTCATTTATTTATTGAAACCACTTCATTGGTGTAGGCTGTCTATAAAATAAAGTCATAAGACATTTTGTAAATTGTTGTACTTTTAGTTTGCACAGTACATTTTTAGTGTTTTATTTAATTACCCGCTGTCACCGTAAAAAAATAAACAACTTCCAAGCTTCCATGAGCTTTATCTTGGAAAATGTTAAACTTAATACGATTTAAAAAATATACAGGGTGTAGCAAAATTCTGTTTAAAATCTTCATGTAGTGGGTTTCCTCAACAGAACCGCACTTATTTCTTTAAAGGATATGAAATCTGTTTTAATAATGCAGTTCTACTGATTTAAGAATATCCTTTGTCCAATAATGATTCGATTATCGGATAAGTAATTAAAAGAACTTTACTATGCAAATCTCTTGAAATATTTATAATTTTTTTTTAATAACCGCCATTTAGAAAGAAACTATTTTATGACTTTGGTTATTTTTTCTACAAATTTTTCTTTATTTTATGGGTCATACTTACATCTCCAACCTATTATTTCTCTTAATGTTTTGGTGTATCTAACTGTTTAGCCAGCTAAGCCAAAGATAGTTTCGATAGGTAATATTTAACTGTTACAATAATTTCATCCATATTTTCAAAAATTACTTGTGAGCAGTCTTTGTTCTATAATACCAAGTTTAATTTATTATTAATTTTACAATTGTATTATAGAGATAAATCAAGTTATAAATAGCTGGATTTACTGTACATACTAAATGTTTAATTATAAGAAGGTTTATTTTACATAAATCAACTATAAACTTAGTTAAAAGTATTATTTAAAATCCAATAAAGGGAGAAGCTTGCCCACATAAAAAATATGTATGCAATTTTATTCAAGTGTATAATTATAATATGAACTCTTAAATATCATAAGCAGTATCTGTTCCAGCATCACTGCCTGCTTCTAGCTCCATAATTGATGAGGTTTGATTCACTTAAAAATATCCTTCACTGCCAGCCTTATTAAAACAGACATTGCTATGTACAATTTATTTTCTCCTGTTATTAAATGTGTTTTACACGTTTAACACGCATACACCATTTAAGTCTTTTTTTTAATCGGTAGAAAACTAAAATGTTAAAAACACTTGATTTTATTATAGTATATAGTATGTTTTGCAGCAACTGACATAAACACAACACGTTGTTCTATGGTAAAAAGTAGTATAAACTATTAGGAACTAATGAAAACTGTACACATCTTTCTTCGTTGCATACTTTTACTTAAAGTACTCCTTCATTAAATAATTCTAGGTGTATTTTTCATGTAAATAATACAGTTGAATTTCAACTGTAGCGGAAACATTTACTTTTACGATTGTTTTAATAGTTTAACCGAAGCCTAGCCCTAAACGTATATAAAATATACAGGATGATTTAAGAAGAAACGGAGAAACTCTCAGTACTAGCGAAAAATAAAAAAAAGTTCATATAAACATAATTTTGGAAATGATTTGATTTACAGTTATAATCCATTATTTTTTTTACAAAATAATGAATATGTTTGTATGTATGAAATAATATATTGAACATAATTTTGGGTACATATTTGGTATGACATCTTTTGCCCATCTTGTTAGTTGTACATGCTATAATTGTTTTTAGTTTTAACAACTTGGTTATCTTTTAAGTTACAGAAATAATAAAAAACCGTTAGGTTTGTCATTGAAAAAGGCAATTTTCTTTTCTTGAAATTTTTTAATTAAACCTGTCTTCGAGATATTTTACATTAAAAATGTTAAACTGCCACCATTTTGAAAAAATATGAAAACCCATTTTGGTTTTTAGTACATGGGTATAAAATGTCATACTAAATATGTACCCAAATTTTTGTTAAATATATATCCTACATCCATAATCATTAAGTATTTTGTAAAAACAATAAAATGGTAGATAACTTTAAAACGAAGCCTTTTCGAACCTATAACTAATTATATGATCTTTTAAATTTATTTTCACTAGTAGAATAAGTTCTAAAAGTTTATCCGTTTCTTTCCGAATCACCCTGTATAAATATTTATCTAACAATTAAAATTGAAGAGGAGTGAATGAGAGGTATAATTTTCGTGAAAACTGTTTTCATTAGAAAATTACAAATGTATCCGTTGTAGTAAGTAATTGAGTACCTCGACCACCACTGATTTTTCTTCATTATTTTACATTGTAGTTTTTTTGTAAATATGTGTATAGGTTTTCGGGAGATTTAGATAAGTTTTTTTTTACTGAATTTTTTTTTTCATATATGTTTTATTATTATTATTATTATTATTTAGCTGCAAGTGCTCCTAGAAGAAAGTGGTAGACTATCTTGGATACTTACACATCACCCACTTATGATTTAAAAAAATAGAATTGACTATCTTAAATAAACTTGGTTTACATTAAATGCATAGTAGAGTATTTTTTAGTTCTAATTATTGAACATTCACAAAATCCTTAAGTGATTTTGCTAATTATATGAATACTTGTAACCCCAATTGTGTTTTGAAAACTAAGCTGCAATACTTTCAGAAATAGAAGAGGAAATTAAGTTTTTAACAACTTACGCAAAAATATATTAAGCATTAAATAATGCAAAATAAATAGTTATTATATAAATTCTTGATTGATGTACCAACATCGACTAATACAACTTATTTGAAGTATGGCACCTTATTAATGTAACTATTGAAATTTCAGTCGTTCGACCATCTTCACGGTTATATAAAACTTTAGAAAATGTCGCAAACAAAAATTTCACTCATTTCGGAGATCCTACATTTTGTTTAAACAAAAGTCAACATGGTCACAGTCGCGTTCTAAAATTTAAAGAACGATACCAACTAAAAACTGACTAAAATCCTTAAAGTTATGCCCAGCACCTACTAATAAACTATAATCATACTTATTACAATTGCATCATTAACATGGAAATAATGCACGAGTGCAAAAAGGGACACCACATGAATGCAATTGAAGAATTCGAAATATATAAGCCTACAAAAAAATTTCCACGAATCTACTAAACGACCAACTTGCTTAAATTGCATCGTTCGCTTACTCTGGCTGGAGATAAGGAAAAGAGGGACACTACATGAATGCAATT
>JAGFPH010000586.1:314531-351336 GCA_018207615.1 Philaenus spumarius
GCAATTGAAGAATTTGAAATATATAAGGCTACAAAATACTATTTATTCCACGTATCTATTAAACGACCAACTTGCTTAAAGGGCATCGTTCGCTTACTCTGGCTGGAGATAAGGAAAGGAGGGCACTACATGAATGCAGTTGAAGAAGTTGAAATATATAAGGCTACAAAATACTATTCCATGTATCTATTAAACGACCAACTTGCTTAAAGGGCATTGTTTGCTTACTCTGGCTGGAGATAAGGAAAAGGGGGACCACACATGAATGCAGTTGAAGAATTTGAAATATATAAGGCTACAAAATACTATTCCACGTATCTATTAAACGACCAAATTGCTTAAAGGGCATCGTTCGCTTACTCTGGCTGGAGATAAGGAAAAGGGGTACACTGCATGAATGCAGTTGAAGAATTTGAAATATATAAGGCTACAAAATACTATTCCACGTATCTATTAAGCGACCAACTTGCTTACAGGGCATTGTTCGCTTACTCTGGCTGGAGTTAAGGAAAGGAGGGCACTACATGAATGCAGTTGGAGAATTTGAAATATATAAGTCTACAAAATACTATTCCACGTATCTACTAAACGACCAACTTGCTTAAAAGGCATCGTTCTCTTACTCTAGCTGGAGATAAGGAAAAGAGGGACACTACATGAATGCAATTGAAGAATTTGAAATACATAAGGCTACAAAATATTATTCCACGTATCTATTAAACTACCAACTTGCTTAAAGGGCATTGTTCGCTTACTCTGGCTGGAGATAAGGAAAGGAGGGCGCTACATGAATGCAGTTGAAGAAGTTGAAATATATAAGGCTACAAAATACTATTCCACGTATCTACTAAACGACCAACTTGCTTAAAGGGCATCGTCGTTTACTCTGGCTGGAGATAAGGAAAAGAGGGCGCTACATGAATGCAGTTGAAGAATTTGAAATATATAAGGCTACAAAATACTATTCCATGTATCTATTAAACGACCAACTTGCTTAAAGGGCATTGTTTGCTTACTCTGGCTGGAAATAAGGAAAAGGGGGACCATACATGAATGCAGTTGAAGAATTTGAAATATATAAGGCTACAAAATACTATTCCATGTATCTATTAAACGACCAACTTGCTTGAAGGGCATTGTTTGCTTACTCTGGCTGGAGATAAGGAAAAGGGGGACAATACATGAATGCAGTTGAAGAATTTGAAATATATAAGGCTACAAAATACTATTCCACGTATCTATTAAACGACCAACTTGCTTAAAGATCATCGTTCGCTTACTCTGGCTGGAGATAAGGAAAAGGGGTACACTACATGAATGCAGTTGAAGAATTTGAAATATATAAGGCTACAAAATACTATTCCACGTATCTATTAAGCGACCAACTTGCTTAAAGGGCATAGTTCGCTTACTCTGGCTGGAGATAAGGAAAAGGGGGACACTACATGAATGCAGTTGAAGAATTTGAAATATATAAGGCTACAAAATACTATTCCACGTATCTATTAAACGACCAACTTGCTTAAAGATCATCGTTCGCTTACTCTGGCTGGAGATAAGGAAAAGGGGTACACTACATGAATGCAGTTGAAGAATTTGAAATATATAAGGCTACAAAATACTATTCCACGTATCTATTAAGCGACCAACTTGCTTACAGGGCATCGTTCGCTTACTCTGGCTGGAGAAAAGGGACATATTTAAAACTCAGTATCACACCACCGGTCAGACATGCACGTCCTCTGAAATTTATAAACACACGGAGTAAAATTTGTGTTTCTGTTATGTGTACATTTTTATAATGTTTTATATTATCCTAAAGATGGTCGAAAAACCAAAATTACTATATTTTCATAAGGTAAGACAAACCTAAAACAAGTTGGATTAGTAGACGAATTTATATCAAGAAATTATAAGAGATATAACTTTGAATTAAAGTTTGATATCGTTAAATACATTACTTTCGAATGTTATGCAACACTACATTATAGTAAATATTCATTATTTGGAGTACCAAAATTTGGCCTCTTAATAAGCCTGTTAAGGTATTTTTAAACTTCCGATTAAAGAAACAACATGGATTAACTTCATTTATAAATATGGCAAATTTCAATCACATACTTCTGTTCTGGAAAATTGTAATAGTGCAGGAGGAGTTCAGTTTCATTTTTAACGTATGGAATCATAAAAATACTAAATACCAAAAATTTGTCTTTATATAACAGTTAGCCACCGTATTTGGAAAATGGCTGAGTGTAACAAAATCGTCATATTAAACAAAATAAAAAATGCCATTGTCGCAATTGTACTTTCAAAGTTAGATATACAGCAAGGACAATATTATCAATCATACAATTTAATAATACATCTTCTAATCATTGCGTTGGGGAATGAATTTACCACAACATGAAGCCTGAACCAGTGTATTCGTAGAGTTGGCTGCATTTCAGAACTGATTTGATCATTATTTATGAAACGAAACCGCATGATGATTTATGTCTGACTACCCAATGAATTAATTTAGTTTGGACTAAAACCAAAGCGTTAAAGTATACGCTGAAAGTAATTGATTTTAGTTTTTCGTTTTAAATGGAAAGCAGCACCCTTTGTTGTTATTAGTTTTATGTTTGTCACAATACGTTTTCTCCAACACAATGGCCTATATATAATTAAATGTAGGATAGTGTAAAGCATGTTTCCAATTTTCAATGAAAAAGTTTGAACTCACAAAAACATATATTTTATAATGCTTTCGTGTGATATATTGTTAATTAAAGTGCGTCATTCATTTCACTAAATATTGTTAGTATAAAAAAACACCAATTTTCCAAACAGTGCTAATGATACAATATTTTTAAACAATGTCAAACCTAGGCCTTTTTCAAAATTTCTCAAAAATTAAAAAAATATGGAGTTCTTTTCAAATAAAAAATAGCTATATATATATATATTTTAAATACCGATGTTGGTTGCGTTAGAACACCTATTAAAGGGCTCTCAACGCTGAATTCCCTTTCTATTCATTTAACATTTGATCATACCTATAACCATTTCAAAATAGAGGACAAATTGTATTGCACTCTTTTATGTAAACATTTTATATCGATTTGGAAGAAAAACTACTATTCGATATTGGTCCGGTTAACTAGCAATATTACCGTATATTTCTTTCATTAATTTAAGCCTATCTGCGAGCTAAGCAACAAATACCTCTGCTTGTATTAAAAAAAAATGCAATTCTATTATGTAATTGACATTCTACAGTATTTGTTTGAAAACTGTAAACACATTTTCTTGAGCGTATACTACTAAGGCAAATAAATGTGTAATACAGTTTTCAAGTAACTATTTCCAGTTTATTTGTTTCTGTTGCTTATAAACTGATAACAAATATGAGCTGAGATTAAGAGTGAAAGTTTCTTTTTACTTAGAACATTACATCAGATGATATAGCTGGTTGTGCTGTTTTTGAGCTGTTAATTACTATGTATTGCTGTTTATTAATATCAATATTATAACAATGTTAAGTTCGTTATTGAATGCATTATGATTGTAAAATGTTCATGTATCCCGTTTTACCTAGTTTTATTGTTAAACACGAAGATTCCGTTATTTCAATTTTTGAATACTTAAAACTCGAAAACGAATGCATTAACAGAAAAACAGGTTAAATCATTGTTTTCCTTGTAAAATTTTACACTGAAATCATGTGTCATAAGTCTGACTTCCTACTTAAAAAGATTAATTTTGATTCAATATGTCCAATAAAAAATTGCGAAAAAACAACATAATAATTTGTTTTGAAATATTTAGAAACTCATTTCTTTCTACCTCAAAATAGTTCTTTTTTAATCACCGACGCAAAGTGAGGGGTGTTATAAGTTAAACGGGTGTATCTTTCCGTGGCATCGTGGCAACAAAACGGATGAAACAATTTTGATTTTAGTTAGTTTTTGTTTGAAAGGTGACTTGAATCTCAGCTATGATTCAAGAAACCTGTTCAGGCGTTCGGTGGTTTTTAAAATGTTTACTTTATCTGTTATTGCATATGCAGGTTGAAGGCAGTTCCGTATTTAAATATCACTCTGTATTTGTATTAATCATAGACTAATAAAACATAGATAAGATTAGAAAGATTTTTGTGGATTTAACATTGATAGCAAAATAGCTTACAGAAGCAATAAAGCTACACTTCTTTAATTTTTACAAATCAATAATTTCTGGAAAAATTTTAAAGTTTCTTAATTCTTAACACAGGCAAAGCTAGTACGATTAATAGTGTATTTATAATAAGTCCAAAAGAGTATTAAAAAAATTAGTGAAAAGAATAATGTTTCAAACAGAGAAAATTATAGATGGATAATTTCTAGACTACTGACAACACCGGGCGTATAAAAGATCTTTTAACGCATTGAAGTAATAATTTGTACTTCATTAAATATTTATAATTTAGTTGAAGGCTACTAAGTTACTCTGTAGAAATCAGAAAACGTAAAGTTTAAAACTGAAACTTTATTAAAGTTCATATTCAAGGGACACGTAAAGCTCATTGAAATTAACGCAATGTTTCGTCAGGCTCTGAGAATTTGAAGGGAAATAAGTTTAGCCTTGTTAATTTAAGGTGGAACTTTTACGTTGTGAAATAATATTCAGAGTGGTTGAGTGATGAAATGACGTAAGCCGCTGGCTACCGGAGCCTGTTTTCAGCTAATAAGTTTTGAAGCGAGTGCATTGGGTTGATTTTGACGTGAACCGGAAGAAACTACACGTATCCCAAACCTTTAGGGTGGAATAGAAAATGGAAATTTGAGAGGTATTGTATTGTCTTGCATTAGCTCTATTTGTTTATAACTACCTGTTGCCTGACAGTCTTTCAGATTATAACTGGCGAAACACAGAATAGATTTTCATGCAATATTCACAAATGTAGCTACGTTCTCTGGAGAGGTTTTCGGCAAAGTTTGAAAAGAATTTGTAGAACTTTCTACATTTTTAACAATATTAAGTATGGTATTCAAATATTAAAACGGTTTTCATACCAGCATAACTTCAAGTTCCTGGAGGAAACAACAAATTCACCTTTTTTCTAAAACTTTTTTTGCCATTTTAGATCTGTCAAACTGCACAACCTTAATATTTTTTCATTGTAAAGCGATGTGATAATGATTTATAGTAAAATTTGGAAAGAAAGGAGTAGTAATGCGGCTTTAGTTTATTTGTAATTAATAATATTAACCCTAAATCGTACCACACACCCAAACGTCTGTGGTAAGAGGGCGGAAGTAAAGCAAACCGTGGTTGACTCGCTTTCAATCTGTCAGCATATGACTATTTATCTTTGTTTAAATTTTTGATTACATTGTAATATGTTACTACGATATTTAATTTTGTTTAAACAATTGACGTTCGCCATAGCACAGTTAGAATAGACATGCATTGATCTACTGTGTACGTAATATTGAAAGATTACGTACACAGATTACTTATAACAAGATAATGCGCTTAAGGGTTAAAAACAATATACTGTATTGTAGAATCTTCTCGCTCACTTGATACAGCATGCTATAAACGGGTATGTTGAGTGTAATCAATGTCCGCAGGTTAGAGGGGAATCACTTTGAGAATTTATTCTAAAACACTGACAACTTTTGACGGTTTGTGTTTAAACCCACTTCGGCCTCTTGGACTACTTCGCTTCGCTTGCAGCATACGTTGTATCGGCAAAATTACAAGACAAAACTGAAATATTCGATAACAGAAACAATACCCTAAAAAATATTTACTCTGCCAAGTTTTATTAAATTTGGCCAAAATAACAAATTTGAGTTAGCCTATACAACAAAATTTGTATGGATAAAAATGAAAATTTTGAATTCACTAACAAAATTATACGGGGAGAAAGAAATTGGTTTTAAATAACAAAGTTAGTTTTTATCCGCCATTTTAAAACGTTTTGTATGAAAACTTACTATGAAATATCATGGTTTTGTAATTTGTTTAAGTAATCGATTTAAGAATGGTACAAATTAGAGGTTTCTATTTTAATCCTATAGAAAATGGCGGCCAGTCAAAGTTGAAAACATCTTATGACTGGCCGCTATTTTCAATAGGGTTGAGATCTAGTTACCTATAATTTGTGCCATTCTTCTTTGTTTATTTAGGTATCACCACCTTTAAAATTAGGTATCACTTGATAAGGGCTTGTATTTAAGATTTTTTAATTACCCACCCCCCATTTTGGGGTAAAAGGTGAAATGGTCGGTTTTACCCAAATTCATCTCCCTTTGCCATTTAAAGATACCCCGAAACTCATTTATTTATTTTTACTTGTTCCAAAGTTAGGAGGGGCGGGGTGGGATTTTATGGCCACCCGGTATAGTTTTATTTTTCAATAATGAAAAGGGTAGTTTAAATATCTCAAACTTTAGGGTTCTATCTGATGATGTTAGAACAGAAAATGCAATGTTGATCAATATTTCGAACATTATTTACCACTTTGAACAAAATTGTTTATATTCGTATCCACGAACTGTTGTAAATATGTGGTCACTATTCTCAAAACTGTCAATCATCAAAGTAAACAGAAAATAGATAAAATTTTCTACAATATATAACCTTTTTATTTATAGATTTGAACTTGTTTTTATTCAGACAGCTTTGAATTTCAATATTTGTTATTATGATTGTGTTGTGTGAATATTTATGATTACGGATAGAAGAATAACACCAAATATATTAAATTTTACCCGTTTTTTTATAGTTATTATATTTTCTACAATTCTACTCCTACCACAAACAACTAAATATTTTACGTTCAAATATATGTTTTGGCACTACAGATAAAATGGCCAACAGTTCCCGAGTTAATAAGACACAAGTTACAAACAATTTCACTAAAGGTGAAAATATAAATAACACTCCCGCTAATCATACTTAATTCAACGTAATATTGTAGTGCAATTGCAGGAACATTTACCAACGTTCTAACTAAACATTAAAACCTTTGTTACAACATAAACACATCTAAGTAAATGTCAAACAGAAAAAAATGCAAAAGAATCACAAAGCTTTGTTAACATAATAAACGACATGTAGAATAACCTTCAGGGATGAACTACGGAGCTAAATTTCTTTTCCTCAAACATGTTACAGAAACATTCTCGACTGTTCATGTCTACAGAAACGAGACAAACAGTGTTTTTACTAATCATTCTCAGTATTGTTTTTGTTGAAATTTCTTTTACATACATCTAACAACGTGACTGTGCAAAATATCGTACAGTGTGTTTAAAAAAGAATCAACCCGTTTGAAGTTGTGATAAAAACCAATTTGAAGTTGAACAGAAATTCAATATATACAGTGTGGTCAGAATAAAAGAGGCGCCAGCCTTACACCTAACTTAATGTATTCAAATTAGTTTATACTTGTACTGTAAATTGTTTATATTATTTCAGCCATTGTTTTACTTTATTTTGTGTTGGCTTAAAAGAGACCCGGCTGATAAAACTGTAAAAAATAAATAACAAATTCAAGACGAATTAATTGTTAATTAATAATAGCGTAATTTCTTGAGTACCCATATGTATTCTCAGAGATATCAACGAACAGTGGTGAATAATGTTTTTTTTTTTTAATAACGCATTATACGCAAATTTTTATAGATTCAACGAAATTATCAGGGTTACGAATAGGGATGGCACATTTTTTCAAATATTAATATATCATGTTTTCGATATATAAGAAGTTCATATATCGGTACATAAAAAATATTTGATTGAAAATATTGTTATATCGGTGTTCGATATTGTTTTGGATATATCTTAATGTTTTAGGCTTTTAATAAAACAAATTTTCTATAATTTAAAGTGAAATCTAAACATAAATTTAGCATGTTATTATTAGTGAGCAAAAAAATAGAACTTTTATAAAAATGAAATACCTCAATAACAAAACATAGTTTAATGTTACAAACCAAACTAAAATATTTACATGATTTTGCTATTTCTACTTATGATAGATAATGTCCGTCAAGTGTCGTCCTTACACATCCACACACAGTCCTCCCATCTCTTCTGCATACTCGCTGTAACCTTCCACAACATTAACTGAGGAAATGCAGCGATATCGTTCCTTTTGCACTGCTTTAGTTCTGCAATGCTTTATGGCTTAGAAACGAAGACTCTTTAGATGCCCACTAACAGTCACAAGAGGTCTGGGGATCGCGCAGACCATGGAACATCACAAAACCTTGAAATCAAATGTTCCGGAAACAGTAGACGCAAACTGGCATTGACTTATTTGATGTGTGACAAGTCCCACCATTCCGTTGGAATCAAATAGATTCCTGACGTAACTGTGGCATCAGAAAATATCTGAACATGGCAATATAGCGTTCTGAGTTAATAATGACAGGCATTCCCACATCGTTAAAAAATAAATATGGGTCACTGATCCCGAACGGCGCCACTCCACACCAAACAGTCACTTTTTTGTGGATGAAGTGATCTTTCATGAAGTTTTCTTGGATTCTCGGAAGACCAATAAAGAAAATTCTGTTTAATAACTTTTCCCGACAGTTAAAAATGAGCTTCATCCGACATGACCCTTACCTGAAGAAGATTCGCTTCATTCACAAGCTGCAATTATGACATATGGTAAGGAAATACGTTTGAGCAATAAACTTATTAATTAAAAGTTTATGTGCTGAAGTTATATTCTATTAAAAATAATAATGAAATGTTGCATACAATATTTTCATCTATTAGTCAAGTGTGATAAAAAAAATGCCTCAAATATGATTCACTAAACCTAGTTAGAAGTTAGTTTCCAATTAACGCCATGTTTACCTGAAGTATAACGTATAACTTTTTCATTGTGTAGGGGATTATAATTGACCTCAAAACTAAGAATGAAAATGTTTGCAGGAGAGATTAGGGTAAGAGATGGTATCATTTCAAAAGCACAGGAATTAAACGATATTTGTAAAGTACAAATACAATTATTTGCTCATGTCTGTATTTTTTTTACATCGATATAAATTTTGTTGATAAAACAATATTGTCTTTTATTTATTTATATATAAATTAAAGTGTGGAAGTGAGAAAAATTACTAATAAAAGACATACTAATAGACCTACCATTGTAAACTTTCTTATCTTATTAAGTGTAAATACAAATATCATTGAAAATGTATTTAGGAAATTAATAGTTTCAATTCTAAACGTATTTTATCGAAACTCATATTACCCTCTTTTTCAACCCTCGTAAAAAATTGTAATAATCGAGTGAAATGTAATAACCCTTTTACTATCTATACACAAGTAAGTAATGGTACAATTTGAAACATTTGACCTATTTTTGTTAAATTAAACATCAACAATTATTATGAATGCAATCATGGTAATAGTAATACAATGTTTGTTTGAAAATAATATCTTATTTATTTATCGATATAAGTTTATTGAGTAGAATTGAGGACATTTCTAAGGGAGTTCTACAATAACAAATGTTTAGGTATGAAAGATGAAGTAGAAACACAACAGTTGTTAGATAATAACATGATTATGTGAACAATAACCTAAAATGCAAAGTAAAATAATCAACAAATAGGAATTAATACGAGTTCCGCTAAATATGTGAATGGAATTTAAAATATATATCTTCATTATTCTGTAATTAGTTGAGCGTAAAAAAACAATTCAACATGACATACACAATTACATACATTACTGTTATTCGCAAACGGTCGTGCAAATTCAGGTGTTTCCGCACTCAGTTTGAATTGAAATATTGTTTGACGTTTTATATATACAGGACAAAGAAATACAAATATAGGCCTCAGAATAACTTTCAAATAGTTTCTGCTATTTATGTAATAACTTCCAACTACCTCCGAGCGTAATTCTTACGAAAAACAGTTTTCTGCCTTTTAACTTTGTCCAACGCCCGCTAAATATTGAAAAAAAGTTACCGACCACAATACTGTACGAGCATATGCAAACATAGAATTTACACATTGAATTTACACTGACGAATCACCCATGCAAAAAACATACTTTGTCCACTTGACTCTTAATAATTTACTTTGAAAATAATCTAATTAACAACCACTTCATCCCATTCATTGACAAGGTTTTCTAACATCTGTGTCTAAATATATTTGATGTCAATAAGTTGTCCAGAGAGAGTGACATCTTCCAAGAATCATTTTGTTTTACAGAAACGTAACGCCGCCATTTACAACTTTTTAGTTTACTCGTGTTCAAAGCAAGTGTACTTCTTAGATTTATGTTTTATCACCGTTCTCTATAAGGTACTTGTCAGCCTATATTTAGTATTCAGTTTCAGAAAAATATTTGCTTTAAAATTGTAAATGGGAATAAATTCATGACTAGGTTATTTATAACAGTGAAAATTATTTATTTTTCAAGAGTAAAACGAAATACATTGACTTACCAGGTTCTCAATTCAAGATAGCGAATCTAAAGGAATTTTTTTTTGTGCTTGTATTTTATTTAATACCTTCAAACGATCATGTTCTAAGATTTTACGAATTAATTCTAATAGTATATCTTTTCAAATGATGTACAACTTGGGCACGTTTCCTCAAATTTTGAAAAACAATTTTGGGCTTTGGGAAAATGAAAAAGATTATATTAAAAAATTTCAAAAACCAACGAATTTCGAGTGAATATTAAACGAATTGATTTTATAGGTAAAACAAGAGATTTTTGCAAATTGTATCGTCCCTATCTTGTAAAACAATTACTAAATTAATTTTCGTAATTACTTTGTAATGCAAAATTTTAATGTATAAATACATTGCCAATATTATCATCCTGAACATTTTTGTATTTCAAATATGGTCGTACTCAATACATAAACTTTAATCAATAAACAATACATCTTAAAAACACAAAATATACAAATGCAAAATAACCAACATGTAGAGCATTATTTGTTTTAAACTTGTACGACTGTCATTATTTTCAGATTAATTTTGTTTGGATTTCAGGATTATAGTAACTATTATTTTCGTCAAACAAATTGTAGTTTATTTTGTTGAATGAATTAAACTAATCATTGAAGCAATTTCTAGAAGCCTGTATACAGAACTGTTAAAATATACGTTTAACATATTTAAAAGATAGAATAATATAAAATTTTACATCTTGCTAAAAATATCTAGAGTAATAAGTTTTTTGTTTTTACATCTCGATGCTTTGTGTTTTTAAAGTTAAATTGAAGTTTTTTGCTGGCAAAATGGAATATATCTATCTAGAAGAGAGAGGTTATTTTGTTTACTATTTTCGCTCGAGGTAAAAAATTAATAACATTTTTTACATGTTATTTTTCCGCGCAAAGAACATTTTTCCTGAATTGTTGAAATTGGTTGCCATTATATTCATTGTGAGTGGGAGATATGAAAGTTTACTTTCTTAAATTCTCACATAAATAGTTTAAATGTGACAATTAATTTTAAAGAAATGTCGGTTATGTTTGTACGCTAAAATTGTAATCCTGAGCCATTTTTCCAATATTATGGCAAATTTTTTAATTTAATGGCAACCCATCATTTTTAAGATTTTAAAATTGTGTACATAATTTAATGACCCTTTACTAAAAGAAAGTTTATTTTAATGGCAGACAATCTCAAACCGAAATATATTTGTATTAAATGTAAAGTTTTGGTAAAAGAAAAAAACAAATGGTTTTTTAGTTGTCAAACTGTATAAGTCAGAAGTTAAGAAAGTGTTTAAAACGTTGAAAATACTAACATGTGTAAATTTACTATCTGTATCGATTTACCTTTGCTGCTATAAAAGTAAATTTTTGTAAAAATATTCAATACTATTGAGGTTAAGATGTAAATAAATTTAAAGATATTGAAAAATTAAACATTTTTTGTATTTACAGTTTTAAGATTTGTCACGATTTTTGAGCTGTGGGATTTTTTAGTTTTCTAAATCCGTATTTAGGGGAATATGAGAAAACTACACAAAACATACTACACAAAACCTGTATGGTTGCTCATTCTTGTGATACTTTAGTCTTAATAGTTGTATTGTAATAGTTATTTGTGTCTGAAGGGAGAAAAGTATCACTTTGTCGTACTGAAAGGTATATTATTTTAGGGCGACTAAGATACTTTATTTCCACACGACAAACAACATTTTCCCTCCAACTCTTTTTATACGGACACTTTTCCGAACCCGAATCACAAGCTGTTCTTTCTACCCTATTAATATGAGGCAAAAAAGACATCTTAAAAAGTAGTAGCTATAGGAAAATTAAATTAAACTTTAATTTTCAATCATTTTGAGCCGCCAGTTTCAAACAATGATCATTATTGAAAAAAAATTATGAAAGATGTTGTAGTAAGGTTTTTAAAACAATGTGTCCCAAGCTTACAATTAAACATTTTGAGAAACAGTTCAGTACCCGTTGATATAAAAATCAGTGGGGATGCAATTAATTTTGCACTTCGCACTTCAAGTTCAAACCATTTGCCCACAATATATCTGAAATGTGTATTCTGTTCCACTAGGTTGCTCTAATTTATTTATTTATAATTATTATTTCTTAATTTATTTAAATTCACAGTTCTATTATTGAATTTATTATTTTTAGATTACATTACTACAGACAAACCAATGCTTCTAGGTTTATCTATTAAACTTATTTTCACTTGCTATTTAACGTTTCTCGAAACATCATGTACTTTATTTATGTACGTAATGCAAGGAAAATATAAAAAGCCATTGTAAACATATAAAATAAAAGTTAACAAATCAGAAGAAATATTAAGTGTAAACACTAAAAGTACTTTCAATAAAGGTTAATTAAATCGTGCCAATACTTTAAACCGATTGACTGTTCAAATTGATTGTATGTTTACGTTACGTTACGTTACGTAATTGGATATCATACAAAACTAAACAAATTTATATGTATTTACTTTGATTAAAACGCATCAATAATTTTAATATAAATTGAAATTATATGTAAATGGAAAATATTTACTGATATAACTAAATACATATAATATTTATTTATGTATGCAATTACTTGTGTATTATTCAAGGTTTGTGGAGTTATTCAAGGTAATCTGTCAAATATTGAACTTATTAAATAATGGTTAAATAAATTAAAATTTGTTTACCTTATACGACATTGATAATTATACATTATTTATCGCTTTTCGATATCATAACTTTCGACTGACTTCAGATGATTTTTCACTGTTTTCAAAAACAATTTTAAAGGATGATAAAATTCAGCTCGCATTACTTACACATTATTGCTTAACACTAAAGCACTTATTTTAATGTAGGCAAAGAAAAAAATTATTTACACAATTAGTTTCAATATTATGCAAACAATTTTATCTAAAAGTTGTATAAATTGTTCTGGGGTCTGGGAAATGTATTGTTGTAGATCTTTTTTATAGTCGGTTTCATGACCAGTCTCAATATTTTACTTCATCTACAACAGGTTAACCAGCTATATGAAAGCGCAAATTGTGTTTTTACTGCTTTAACTGTTTTTTTAAACAAACATGATGAAACGTGTTTCATAATAGCCCATATTATGAATTCAGAATCACTTTTTACTGAAAGTTTTGTCAAACAAGGATAATGTTGTTTAAATGGATCCATACAAAACACATTACATATAAAATAAGTCAATTTTCTCAAATCGAAAGAGTGTTTGAGAAAGCAAAGAAATGTCTGCCTGGGAGGCTATGACTGGTGGAGTTCCACAGGGAACCATCTTAGGACCTTTATCATTCAGTATATATTTATATTGACAGTATTAAATCAAGACTCAGATCGGCCTCAGATATAAGTAAAATTAGTGATCGACAATGTTAATGATATCTATATTCAGATCTGTGATTTATAGAACATTGCTTACCGTCGCTTGTAGAATTTGTTACCAGGTTCCCTTAAAACTTCAATGCCAGTGCTTAATTTGCTAAATCTTTAAAGCAAATACTTTCATGAATGGTATGGGTCTAGACTGATATTTTAGTCTTGGTATTTAAGAAAGGAGTTTGTGGATTTCAATTTGATCATGTATTATTGTAAGCATTCATGTTGAAATTAGTTTATTCTTTTATTTTAATATTTAAGTTTATATTAATAAAAAATTTTTAAAGGATTTAACACATATTTGGTAAACATATTTAATAAACTTTAGGATGTTTATTTATTTTGAATGTTATTAGTTTTGTACGTACCTTTATAATTTTATTTTATTTCTAATGTTTTAGTTTTGTTTAAATAGTTAGTTCAATATTTGTTTTGTTTTAGGCTTGATTGTAATCATACATTTAGACATTTCAATTGTGTTTTAAGTTGAAGAGAGGTTCTAGTTTTGCTCAAAATAAAGACTTGCAATAATCAACCAGTCTCCCCTCTCTCTCTCTTTCAAACGTGCCTTTAGAAAGTTTGTTCAAATAAAAACAAATTGTCTATTTTACTAAACATATAGTACTGAAAAAGCTGAAGTAATTGCATTTAATAACTTTAAGAGGCAACTATGTTTTAAACCAACGAAATGTGTTTTTGTTGAAATACGTTTCAGGAGAAATATGATTAGGCGTAGTGATTTCAGAGGAAATCTCTTTGTTGAATTCCTTTTAAAGAGATTAACTACAAGAGACTAAATGTACGAAGTCTCGAGTATGCCTGTACTCCTATAACAATTTAATATACTTTGGGCAAAGCAGACACTCTGTATAAATTAGTATTCATTATATTGTAAATAAATTAGCCAAACGGCAACAATCATAACAGACTTGAATTAAAATGTTAAACATTTGAAAAAAAATATTTATTTATTGAAACCACTTCATCGCTGGTTTATTTATACTTCATCTATAAAATAAGGTCAGAAGTAAATTTGTAAATTGTTGTACACTTAGTAAGAAGTGTTTTACACATTTTTATTGTTTTATTTAATTACCCGCTGTCGCCGTGTAGTACTTCCAAGCTTTCAGGAGCTTTATCTTGCAAAAAGTTAAACTGAGTACGATTTAAAAAATATACGTGGTGTTGGAAAATTCTGTTTACAATCTTTATGAAGTATGTTTCCTCATCAGAACCCTGGTTATTTGTTTAAAGGACACGAAAACTGTGGTATGCAGTTCTACTAATCTAAGGATATACTTTGTCCAATAATGATTCTACTATCAGATAAGTAATTAAAAGAACTACGAAATTTCTCTTGATTTTTGTTTTGTTATTATTTCGTTTTAAATAACCATAATTTTGAAAGAAGTTATTTCATGACTTTGGTTATTTTTCTCAAAATTGTTCTTTACTTTATTAGAATTGTGTCAGGTATTAATTCAATCCTTCAAATGATTCTGGAGGTAGGCAGTGGTAATTTACATTATTTCTCTTGATATTTTGGTGTATCTAACTGTTTAGCAAGCTAAGCCAAAGATAGTTTTTATACGTAATATTTAACTTTTCAATAATTTAAAACCACATTTTAAAAATTTACTTGTGAGCAGTCCTTGTTTAATCTAATAGTAATTTTACGATTGTTTTATAGAGAGATAAAGTTATAAAAAGCTGAATCAACTGGATTTACTGTACATACTAAAAATTTAATTGGAAACATTATTTAGAATCCAATAAAGGGAGAAGCTTGCCCACATGCAAAATATGTATGCAATTTTGTTTAAGTGTATCTATATTATAATATGAACTCCTAATAGCCAAGTCGGTGTAGATTACAACTACCAGTAATTTGCAATACGGCTGATTTTTTTTGTAAGTACCTTAAAGTATGTAGATTAATATAAAAAAAAGTTTACCAGTCTATCGATTTCCCAAATAGGGATATTTAGATATTCCTTAATATTTCGAGCTGGGATGAAGATAAATAAAAATAAAAAATACCACTGATTAGGGGAAGTATTTTTAAATAAAAAAGGTCATATGTGGGTCCGGTACTCCTAAAATCGAGAAACCCATTGATAAGTCAAGTGGCTCTAGATCGGGTCATTTTCAAAATAACAAGCTGATACTTAGCATAAATGTTTAAAATGTATATTTTAACTCCTATGTCAAGTTTTAATTCGATATATTAAAATTCAGCCAATTTAGAATGATCCAACACTTCACATATGAATGAGATTTCAACTTTTAGTGATTTCCCCTGCTGCAAAATACATACCAGCATAATATATTTTTTTCCAGACAAACCATTGCTCGGAGGAAAGAAATACACATGTCCTTTTTTATAGAAAAATACTTCCCCTACACGGTGGTATTTTTTATTTTTATTTATATTCATCCCAGCTCGAAATATTAAGTAATATCGAAAAAAAAATTTTAAATTTTTTTTCAACTTTGGGAAATCGATGGACTGGTAAACTTTTTTATATTAATATACATACTTTAATGTACTTGTAAACAAAAATCAGCCATATTGTAAATTACTGGAACTTTTGGTCTAAAATTACCCCTACCGACTGGCCTATAAATTATTTTCTCCTGTTATTAAATGTGTTTTACACGTTTAACACGCATACACCATTTAAGTTATTATTATTATTTAAATCGGTAGAAAAACTAAGATGTTAAAAACAATTGATTTTATTATAGTATGTAGTATTTTTTGCACCAACTGACATAAACACAACACGTTGTGCTGTAGCAAAGAGTACTATACATTAATAGGAACTAATGAAAACTATGACATGGGTTTTTAGTACATGGGTATAAAATTCCATACTAAATATGTACCCAAAATGTTTGTTTAACAAATTTCATAAATCCATAGATACTATGTTTTTTTTTTTTATTGGGTAACTGTAAAATAAAGTATTTCCGAACCTACGTTTATGTGAACTTTTTTTACTAGTAGTCACAAAAGTGCCTTCGTTTCTTAGTGAATCACCCTGTATAACCCAAAGTATTAAATTTCGCAAATACTCTTCTTCTTAGAAGTATAGCGTTACCGGTCAACGAGCAGAAAACGAAAGTTTGAGCATTTATTTTTCTTTGAACTAGTTAGAAATTTTCAAAAAAAACTTTGCAGGTGTAAATCTCATCAAGGAAGAACTAGGTATCAACAGGGAGTCAATAATCAAAAACAACACTTCTTACTATGTAAACTATGTGTCAACATTATAGATAACTAATTGTAATTCTGCTCACATTACTCTATTTAGAGTCTGCACTAGTAACTCCTAGTTTTTCAAGTGTTTTACAATTTAATTCCAGTCTTTCGAGGATTGGACAAATCTATGTGCAATAGAACGAATAAATAATTTACGCAGATACTCTTTTGCCTAAAGTATATTATACATACATGATTGTTTGCCTCCTGAACTGTTATTACTAATAAACTAGGTTACATACCTTACGTACCGTCAACAGTTCTGTCCTTTAATTAGCGACGACCGGTTTCGGAAGCTTACTCTATGCTTCCATTGTCAAGTCATAAGAAACACAAATAACAAAAAGCACACCTAACATTAAATAAAACAATACATGTCCAACATTAATAAATAAAAAACAAAAAACACACGACACAGATCAAGCATGCTTTCCAGCCGGTCGTTCGGAACTCACCGTTGAGTGGGTGTGCTTTTTGTTATTTGTGTTTCTTATGACTTGACAATGGAAGCATAGAGTAAGCTTCCGAAACCGGTCGTCGCTAATTAAAGGACAGAACTGTTGACGGTACGTAAGGTATGCAACCTAGTTTATTATATTATACAGTCTTAGTATATATAGTTCGTGGTACTCAATTGCTTTTAAAGTAATCAATCGGGTATTTTCAACAAAGGCGGATGTTACTTATTTTTTAACACGTTCATAGCCGGGTTCAAAAGCTACGGACGAAACATGGACTTTATTAAACCTGAACAGTTTGAAGTGAAAGCGTTGATTTGAACAAACCAAATGGATTCTGCAAAGAAGTGGGTTCCTGTGTTAAAGCTCATTAGCGACGTCACAAAGAGAAGGAAACCTCTTCTGTAAAGAGATTCGTGGAGAGCCTGTTAAACCGATTACCTCTTTGAAGAGGCTGAGCGTACGAAGTCTGATGTTTACATCCTGTCTCTATTTCTTTGCTTGCTTAAAAAAAAAACTATTGTATGATATTTTATTCATTTATTGCATGTGCATTAATTTACTGTACTATATTTCACAGACAAAAATTATGAAGTGAAAACAAAAGCTAACACGTCAATTAACTAAACCTGGCGCACTTGGGCATGCTTGCCATCTAAAATAAAATCAAAATAAGAAGGAACCCAAGACTAGAATGTTAAACTAAAGTGTCCGAAATTTGTTTAATACATTCTGAAATGAAACAAAACAAGTGCCACTAGGCTCAAAGAAAGACTAAGGCCTGTCTTTTAGAAAAATATCAGGACTGCCCATTACCCCAAAGCAGGTCCAAACATACAGTAAATAACAGAACTCTCTTTTAATTGTGCGGGCTCTTATAATATCCTGTTCGTAGGTTTATCAGTTAAAATATCACCCTTTTTTTAAATATGATAAATTTAATGTGTATTGTTTCTGTTATATTAAAGGTTACCACGATGATCCTATTTCTACATTATTTTGACTAATACGTTAGCCCATTAATTTTATACATCAGGCTTCAATTATTTTGCCTTTGGTATTATTGTTGCCTCTTCTCAATTAAAAGTTATAATTTTCAGATAAAATATATTCGGCGATTTATCTGCATGGCCTAAAAGCATGTTCTTTTTGTGTTCATTAAATGTAATGTTTTAACCATTCATCGGACGATTCATTTAGGTTACCAATCGGGTCACTAGATTTGTCATGGTTCATCTACAAACTAAGAGCTTTAATTTAAAAAAATAATAATAATGAATCACAGCTCACATCCAATAAATAAAACAAATTAATGGATCACAAAAATGCATCGATCCAGTAGAAATTACTGGCGGATTATCAACAGAAATTGCGTAATACTTTTATCACTTTATCAGGTTTAAGTAGAGAAAAATTAGTTTGACAAAGGAATATGTATTATTAATAGCTCAACTACAAACTAAGAACTTTAATTTGAAACAAAATCATTGAAATTTATCCTGATGTAACTGCTGGATTGTCCGAAAATTTTGTTTTGTGTGTTTTAAATACAAAGGGTTAAATAATATATATATATATATATATATTTTTTTTTTTAATTTGTAATAAAATATTCCATTATTTTAAATAGAACTCCAGAATCCTTAAATATCACAATTTGTAAGTTTTCATTATAACCTTTAGAATGTCTGATTTCTCCAACGTAAAAAAGTACGAAACCTGAATATTTAATCAAGTAAAATGTATATACCCTTGACTGATAAAAGTATACATTTATAACTAACGGGTAATTTATTTAGGACATCCAAAAATATTAAAATTCATCCCGGTGACTTCTCATCTTACCAACCTTTATCAGCTTAGTTCTTTTAAAACGTTTTATTTTACAAATGGTAAATCTTAACAATGCATTTACTTGAGTTAACACAGATACTTGAACATTTTCTAAAAGCTTTCTGCTTGGCGGTGATGTTTACGAAACGTGTAAAATACAGTTTGTCAGTGTTCAAATGTTCAAACAAAGTTATGCGAGTCATAATAACATTTTAAAAGAGAAATAGAAAAAAATTGGGTGTGCTTAAGACCACACGTTGGAAGTGATAACTTCTATGATCGATTTATATTTTTATCAGTATTAATATTAGAGGAGAATAATTAATAAGGGTCAACAAATTACACAAGTCAATATATTGTCAAGAAATATTATATCAAATTTTGGAATTGCATACTTATAATATTAAAATATAATAACTATAATATTATTATATTATAATTATAATAAGTATGCGAAAAATAGTGATCATTATAATGTAAGAAGTATTTATTTAGTAACTAATGATTTTAAGTTAGGTATTAGTGTATGCACTCTACATAGAATTCTAAGAATAATTCAATATGTAAGGGATAATTATAATTATTATAATACATAGTCAAGCTAAAGTGCCCAATGAGCCAATAGAAGTTATCACTTCATATATGTATGTATTCAAATGACTATGCATTATATTAATTATAATTACCCATTACATATTGAATTATTCTTAGAGTTTTATGTAGAGTGCGTACACTAATACTTCACTCAAAATCATTAGTCGCTAAATAAATACCTCTTACATTATAATGATCACTATTTTTCGCATACTTATTATAATACAATATTATCTATAAATATAAAAGCCAATTCCACTGACTCACTGATCACTATTTCTCGAATACTACTAAACTTATTGGAATGAAATTCGGTATGTAGCTTTCTCTAGGGCCGCAGGTGCTGCCTAAAAATATGTTTAAAAAAATTCGAAATTTTAGGGGGGGGGGGGGGGTATATGGTGTCAAAGTTACTAAAAATCCCCATAAAAATACATAGCATAGGGGCATCTATCTATATATTTTGCTGCCACGATCTATATTATTTATCATCAAGTCTAATGAACGGTTTGTCTAAACATGGTGAAATCTCACACATATACTATTTATCTTCTAAATATATAAAAGAGTCATTCACTGACACACTGATCATGATTTCTCAAAACTGCTGAACGGATTGGAAAGAAATTTGGTATGTAGCTTCTTCTAGGTCCATAGGTGTTCACTAAGAAAGGTTTAAAAAAAAATTGAATTTTTAAGGGGGTCAAAGTTACTAAATCACGATTTATCTAAAACTACTGAACGGATTGGAATGACATTTGGTATGTAGCTTCCTCTAGGACCGTAGGTGGTGCCTAAGAAAGGGTTTAAAAAAATTCGAAATCTTAAGGGGGTTTGGGGGGTATAAGTTACTAAATCACGATTTTTTCAAAACTACCATACTTGTTGGAATTAATTTTGACATCTTATCTATCTATCTATATAAATAAAAATGTAAATGTTCGTTAGTTCAAAATCGATAATCTCCGAAAGTTCTTCACCGATTGCTTTGAAATTTTGACACAAACTTTAATTTGAATACAAGCGTGTTTGTATATACATTTTGAAAAACTGCAGCATCTATTGAACATAAAAACAAAAAATATACTCAATATTTAAAAAAAATGTAAGCGCCACTACATATGTTTATTGAATATAATAATAACAGTAAGCTGTTTCCTATAATATTTCCATTATCAGCTGATTTCAAACTTAAAACAATTATTTGGATTTTTAATTTTTTAAATAGGTTTTTATGAACCTTTTGAAGAAAAAACAACACACACTATCTATACTAAAATTATAAAGAGGTAAAATTTGTTTGTAGGGGCTAATGTATGGAACTAATAAACAAATTGATGATATTATTTTTAATAAAAAGCTACACTATCCCTGAGTAACATAGGCTAGAATTCATATTGATAAACATATTTTTACTTCAATATTTGTAAATTTAGTCGGAACAAATAAGCAACATTATGAAAAATTCAAAAACCACAAAATTGAAAAATGAAACTTATATCATTTAAAACGTTCGTGTAAAGATGTGCACAAAAAATAAATTATGTAGTATGTTGCCGTTAAGGCAGATAAAATAAATTAAACACAATTTTAGGTTAGGCCTAGACTACCTTATATATTTCTTGAATGTATTTCAATTCATTACCACAGCAACCAATTGAATAAAATAACAGTTAAAACAGATGTTTGCTCTAATATTTCCATTAACATTTGACTTTAATCTTTGAAGCAATTATTTGTATTTCTAACTTTTAGGTTAGGTTTTTGTTAAAGTGTAAAACACAACTGCTCTTCTATAATATACGAAATAATTTGATTTGAACATTTAACACTATTTACCATCTTAGTTTTGAGGTTATTATTGATCCTACACCTTTATTATAAATAAAACATAACATATGTTTTTAGAAGATTCCATCGAGGGTTGGCGTACGGAGCACGCAGGGGACTCCCCTAGTTATAATATAATAATATTATATTTATAATATTATAATAACGTATTATTATATACTACGTATCACCTATTCCCTCTCCACACGCTTACTTGTCTATATATTCTATTTATCGCCTATTCCCTCTCCACGCTCTGACTTGTGTCTACGCAAAAAGTTGCGTGACGCGAGATTTCAGAAACATAGTCATGCGAAAGTGCCCAACGGGCCGTTAGAAGATATCGCTTCAAAAAGTTTCCCCGATTTTTTCTAATAAAATATTATAAAAATACAATGGAAATGTATGGTTACTATCCGATTTTGCAACAATTAAACGTTTTTTATATAAAAAAAAAAAACACACTTTATTTATTCACAAAGATATGCATCAGAAAACTTGAATAATCCCAGATGGAATAGTAAGAAACAGATTTGCATGGTCTAAATAGACTTGAATCAATCAACAGATATTAATGATATTCTACGTTATCGTCGAACTGATTTATCTGATTAGGTGTCTTGAATAAAAGTTAAAAAAATTTTAGCCTTTAAAAGCTAAACAACGACATAAGGAGAAAAATAAGTTTTTTTTAATATTAAAAGGTTTCTTGAAAAGAGAGCAGCTAGAAGAGTTTGCAGAAGTGCTAGAAGAAAATTGCAGAGTTTACAAAAATCAGAGAATCAAGACTGCAGCATATAAAATCAATGGTGTGGTGTAGTACAAAGGGTGCTACATGCGACTCAAAATGTATTGGGGGAAATAATGTTAAAAAAATACTAATTATATGATGAGGCTAGACAAATACTCAATGTCAGCAACGTTGCCGAGAATGTCAACACAAAGATGCATATAGACAGAAAAGAAGAATTGCATAACCTCTGTAGAAGAAAAAGAAAGAGAAAAATAGAATAGCTAGGGGATAATGTTAGTTAGGACTACTAAACAAATTAAAGGTAGTTTTCAACCTTGTATAAGTATTTGTAAAGGCAGACTGTGGGCTGAATATGTCACAGAAATGTTGGGAAATAATAAGCAATAATAAATTTTGGGCAGAAATAAGTCTAATAATAGGCTAGTAAGTCCAAGTGAGTATTTACAACAACAAAAGAAGGTTGCTTACCAACCACATATATAGAAAAAACGGAGATAATACAGAATCATTTGAAGTCCAATACAAAACCAGGAAAGGAAAATATTACTGTAAAGATAGATTTCTGAATCATTCACACAAACAAGAAATTGGTCATGTAGCCACATACATTGTAAATTATTCTTTTAAGATTCAATGGCTCTTAGAAATCCCAAATGCAGTACTTTAGGTAAATTAAAAATATGGCACCTCATCAATCAACATTTTGTCCAATTTCTAAGGGAAATCCACCAATATTGGAAGTATCAACTATTAAAGTCACGAGACAAGTCTACAAAACTGTTAATATATCTTCCAGGCACATACAAACCTCTTAAATCAACTATTAATTACTAAATTACCTTCATTTAAAATGATATTGGGCACATTAAAATAATACGGGTTTTAAATATACCAGAAAATACACCTACAATTTCCAAATCTATGAACATTTTAAACAGAAATCTTTTCTTGCCTTAGGGGCACCGATGTTAACATGAATAAAACTACGACTTTTGGCTTGACAACGACTTTATTTCTGTTTGTTTTAGAGTACGAACTGGTTTGACGGTTAAGTTGTGATTTTCTGTTTCACGAACGTCACAAGTTACATATTCACAATTTCACTTACTCAGATACTTGTACTAACAATTTTACAAGTGCATTTGTTTCATTAATATTTTACTTGTAACTTATAACAATAGTAAAATATAATCACAAGTGTAACTTTTTTCACAAGTTACAAGAGAAAGATTTTGAGGTTGTAATACGGGTTTCTTTATATGATAAAGTTGTAGTGTGTTTTCAAACAAGTCAGTTAAAAAAGAAGGAAAGTTATAGTTTTTGAATTATGTGCTTGATGCCAAAGAAACACTATTTGGGGAATTTAGCGATAAGTTAACAAAGGATGATAAAACACGGAATTGGAAAACTATTCATGAGAAAGCTTTTGCTTTAGGATTAGTGCCGGCCAACAAGGATTATTTGTATACTAGAGACACTTACTGGCAGAATCTGAAGAAATAGACCATGGCAAGTATAATTTCTCTGTTATTGGTTAGCTTTTTATTATATTATCATGATTATAGTATTAGGTCAGAGTAGAAAAAAATATGTAAGCCTAATTTGTAGGTTAAATTGTTGAAGGTGACGAACATTTAAAAGGTCTATAGCCTCTACGATGATTGCTTCACCAATTATCCGTTTGAAAATATTGAAAAATTACAGCTTCTCTATAATGAATATGATAACACACCTGTAAAAGTTTTACAAAATTCTGACTATTTTTTGAAAAGATAATAATCATGAACATGAGAAATTCACATTAAACGAAAACAAGTTGTAGGCCTACATTTATAAAGCCTATAACTGGTTACCTTAACTTGTTGGTATAATTTGTTCTTTATTGCAATTACATATATTTTATTGCAAATTATATTAAGTTTAAAACAAAAATTGTAATATTAAACCCTCTGGGATTGTCCAGTTTAGGTTTGAAAATTTCCCAATTAAGCAATATATTCGCATAATATCTGCTATGTAAATCCGATAGATGCTATTGCTCCAACAACAAGTTGTACACAATTTGTGTAAAATAATAAGATTAAAAAGCGTTTTTCAGATAAACTCATAAACCCTCATTAAATTCAACTATAAAAATCATTAAATCACTGAAGTTCAATTCACTTTTTCAGAAAAAAACTGGATAACAAGAAGCAAATGGCAGTGGAGGGGGGCCAGATTGCAAGTTTACCCCCAACAGGTAATTTAATTTTGGATATTGTTGGGCGTGACAGCTTTGCACTACTAGGACCCCCATCAACTGAAACGGGAAATTAAACCCATTTCTGAAGACAAAGTTGATGAGCTTAGTGGAGATATTATTGGCAATGTAGACTACCAAGTTTATAATCTGCTACTGTCAATACCCAAAAATATAATGAGCAAACAATACCGGTACACTCAACAGAAGACGAATGTGAAATGAGGAGAAAAATACTGAAATTAGCTGTGGAAATAATGGAAAAGGAATCGTATTTAAAAAGCTTGGAAATTTTAAAGGTAGAAAGAGATTTGGGGTTACCTCCATCAAAGTTCACATACGATTTTCCAATCAAACAAATAATATTTGGAGCAGATACTTCCGTGCAAGGCGAAGTTGAAGTAATCAGCACTGAAGAAAATTCATTTTCATTGTTTTGTAATAAAGCACTAATTTTTGTAATAAATTTCATGACTATTTCCTTTCTTTCATCATGCTACGTAGCCTATATTTTATATTATGCTACATTTAGTTTTCCACAAAATCGTCAAGGTTGCGTTGACGATTTCCACATGAGTAGGCCTATCCAGTGGGTTGGTAAGACTTTAAGAAGAAATTATGAAAAAAATATAATTGGTGATTTACAGGGTCAACATTTGAGCATAGTTGTAGAGTACAAATAAACAACCTCAGTCAAACAAAATGTATTATATTTTTCAACATTGTTTACATTAAAACTTATCCAGAAAATTACCTACTTAGGCTAAACTGAACTTGTCTTGACAGGTTATCGTAAGATATCGATCAATGTTTGAAGTCTTCTCTCGCCAGCAGGATTTGGATCGGCTTTAACTCCCTCCTTACCTGTCTCCCCAAGATCTTTGGGTTGCCTGACACGTTCTGCGTCTTCTTCAGTCCTTGCAATGTTGCATAGAGTGAAAAAACACTTAATTTCACAACCAAACAGTGGATTTACACTTAAATGATTAAGGCATATAAATTTCTCCTTTAAAATTCCAAATTAATTCTTCACAACCCACCTAGTAGACTTGTGTGCACGATTAAACTGTATGCCAGCTGGATTATCCAAATTAAGGTCAGTTGGGGGGATCAACCATTCTCTTAACGGATAACCTGAGTCAGCTAGTATTATGCAATCAGGACTAGGTCTCCAACCACTTTGAAAGTGATAATGCAATGTACTGTTACTGTATACTCGAGCATCGTGCACACTTCCTGGCCATCGTTCACCGCGACATGATACAATTTACAGTCGGGTCCGCACACAGACATAACATTTATGGAGTGATCTCCAGGTCTGTCTACATACTGCTGTTAATTCTCTGTTGGAGCATCTATTTCGACAAGTGTTCCATTCACACATCCTACAACCAAAGGCATTTGTGCTATTCGGAAAAACATTAGTGCAACATCATAAATGTCACTTGGCCAGTCAATACCTTGTACAAATTTAATGCTGTGTACTGCCTTCGCAACTCCATGCAATTCTCTACACACACTTGCTTTTTAAATGCCATGCATATCACCTATTCTGTGGTACTGACCTCCATTACCCAACCAATGGAGAGGTGGGCACAATATAACTCTTTTAAAGAGTGCAACACTTATTCTGGTTATACCAATGTCCTCGAAGAATCGATTCCATTTTAGTACATGACATTCGAAATCTTTCATTGAATACACTGATGAAATTCACATTTAATTTGATCTAACCCTGAATAATCGACGTCTTCGGTCCCCGTATGGTGCAACAAGTAAGTTATCGTCAGAGGAAGGGTCCTACATAACAAACAAATTAGAACAACAAAAAACTAGCCAAACAAAATAAATTTTACAATATTTTATTTATTGTATTTTATTACCGAATCTTTATTCTGTAATATACAGTATTTATGTTTTAGTCGCATTTCTTCTTGGACTTCCAACATTCTTATTTCAATATTTTTTTTTTAATAATACAGAACAGAAACATGACAATATAATCAGTTATTTAAAGAGTCTTACAAAAAGCACAAAAAAAAATTTTATTTACATGGTAAGTTATTCAGTTTTATGTGTTTCCTGTAAAATGTATTTGTTTGGAACTTCTACTTTTCAAATGTTGAACAGCACAAAAAAGTAACCCAACTATTAGGATAGGTTAAAAATGTCTGTAATTTTAACTAGTATAAACTTGTAACTTGTAAAAACTTAAATATTCACAATAGTGAATATGTAAAATTGTACTTGTGAATAAATGAAATATTACTGGTAGTCTTGTTACTTTCTTGTGTATGTGAAACAGTTGTAAATAAAATTTTTTACAAGTTTGTTAAAATTCATTGCTGAATTTCGTGAAACAGGCCCCAGAGTTGCGTTTCCAATAAGGGTCTGATTATATTTTTCACAAGTATCAAGAACAGAGTGGTCGGAAGGCTAAAGGCGCTAATTCAGTCTGATAGTGGAACCTTAGTAGGCTATCGATTTACATGCGCCATATTCTGTTGTTGGAAGTTCGACACTATTTCTTTTTTGATATAATTGCGCAAAATTTTAAATTATTAAAATTGGAGAGAAATAAAGAAAGTAGCGGAGATATAATGTATGAATTAAAGTTTTTATTTTTAGCTGAAATTAGTTTCAACAGTTTCTCTTTTCCTCTAAAATTCTTCAAAACAATACTGCGTAAGTTTAATAACAATAAAATGTTTATAGGTTGAAGCTATAAACATGTTCTACCAATTGAGCTTTATAAGAACTGTTAAGAAATACGAAACAAGAAATAAATCTTAAAGAAAGGAAAAACACAGCATGAATTGAGGATATATAGATAATAAAAAGAGGATAAAGAGGGGGTAGGAAGAGAAAGCAGTGACGGTGCGTTTTATCTGAAATATGTAAAAACTAAATTAATTTACAATAACATTTCTAAACATTTAAAATGTATTAAATATTAGCTTTATTATAACAGCAGGGCCAGCAGGATGCCCGAGAGTATAATACAGTTTGCGTAGGTTCTAACCTAGTCACTGCTATCGATTTACCTACGCTGTATGTTGCTTTAACACTTAAATTAGTCTATCTAGTATAAAGTAAAAGTTAATGAAAAAAAATATAAAAAAAAACTATTTTATGTTTTCAATTTTGTTAAATTTGAAACACCATCCGAGTTTTTTTTTTTTATATATTCGTGTTCGGGTTTTCTGTCTACTTAACTTATATATATTTCCTAAAATAAAATAACCTTAAAGGTGTGCAAGACCAGGACGAAACAGTGTCATACAATCTTCTTCAATATAACTTATCTTTTATCGAAGTTTGCAGGAAATCGTTACAGAAAGTCTAAGCCATAATTCATAGCTGAACAAAATTGTAAATTAAAATTTTTTATTGAAAATATTTGCTTATAAACGCGACGAAAAACATAATTTGTATTTGAGTCACTTGATAGCAGTATAACATCGGGGTGAATTTTGTTAACTGTACTTTGGAGCTTTCTGCGAATTTAAATGTCATACGCACATGGCTGAAACTAAAAACAAAATCGGCATTAGTAAAAACGAAAGTGTATTCTAGTCGCTCTCTAGTGATTTACTAATGTGACATCATATGCCAGGATTCTCAAGGCTTTCTCCGCTCACTGGATTCGATGCTTTTACGCGAGTGGTATTAATTTCACACCCTTAACTCATAGCCTAAGTATAAACAGATTTAACCACCGTTGGTATTGGAACTACGTACCTCTCATTTACGATGCCATTTACACCAATAGAAAGCCAATGATATGAAAGCAAAAGCAACAAAGGACGATAAAGAATTATACTAAATACAAAATTAAAAAATCATGAATGGTATAAAGTGGTTTCTAAAAGTAATGTGTTGACGAAGAATATGCGAAACTACCTCATATTAAGTCTTTGTAAACTAGAATGAGAAACTAAAACCTTGTTTGTTTCAGGTCGGAAAACTGTTTTCGCTGTGTCGTGATTCACGAGAAACATCCCAACGTCCTACAGTATAAAGAAAGTAAGTGTATATACACATTCCGTTGCAATTTGTTTGCTTTGTTATACGCAGAGTGTAAAATTTCACAGTGTAGTGTGTTTAGTGAGTAACACTTGGTTTTAACTGAAACTCCATTGTTTCAAACTAAAGACGATAAGTACAATAGGTTTTCCAATCCCAGTTCACAGAAAGCCACACTGTCGAGGTGGTTAAGTTTTTTAATAATTTTGGAATTAAAACCTAGAGAGACATATCTTTAGTCTCTTAAAAGAAATCATTTTGAAAACATTTTGAAAACATATTATCTGTGTTTAATCTTAGAACTTAATTTTGTTAAAACACTCTAAATCTATATAATATTATGTTAGTTAAGAGTAGCAAAGGCTGCATGGGTTAATCTAGTAGTAATTTTAAACCCCTCTAAAATATGCTTAAGAAGCTCATTTCCTTTTTAACGATTGTTGTTCATTATCCTCTTATAAATACGAATACAATATTAGAAAACCTTTACTAAAAACATTAATCATTTGTTTCAGCATATTGTGACGGGAGACAAAGTCTTGACACTCTTTGTTCCCAAATCACGGGCGACGCGCCGCTGTTCTCAATGTTCAGGTATGACGCAGCTCCGACGCCATGCCCTTTCAGGCCTCCATTCGTATTTACGTACAACAGAGGATCTGGCGACTGCAAGTAAGTTTGATAAATTTTATGAAATTATTAACCTATTATACATGAGGAAAATGTGTTTATTTGAAAGATAAGATTCTGTTTAGTTTCATCGTATCATCTGGGTAACTTGAACTAGTTCAGTAGTTTTTTTTCTAAAAAACAATTCTATGGACTGAGCAGCAATTTCTAACGTTAAATACTTTATTGTGCTCTGTCTAATCGGTTAATTTCAATGAAAATAGCAAGTGCAAGATATTTTATTTAAGTTTCTCATTAAAGTTTTGATGGACACTACTTTAACGTTATAACTGTAATTCATGTTCTATTGTTTGAATAAGTTTCCACTGGTAAAGCGTAAATAAGTGAAACACGACTCTAATTTAATTTAGTTTGCATAAATCTTAATTAAAGCTGTGTACCATAAATTTAGTTTAAAGTGTGTATTACTGGAATGCAGCCAAATCTGTACATATGTACAGCGATATCGCTTCCAAACATTTTATCTGGGTTTGATATAGTTTATCTTGTAAACGTAATATTTATCCTTTTAAATGCTTTGTATATTTTGAATTCCCCAATGTGCCCTTGCAATATACAGGGTGTTTCAATATTATGGACTAATCATTTTTACCTAAGTGTAAATCATTCTTTACAGTAAACCATTATCAATAACCATAGATCCTAAAGTATTCCGCCTAACATAATTTATGTTTGTTTACTAAATCAATTTTATTTCTAGAACAGTTTAACAGATTGATTTCAAACGTAACTCTTAATTACGTGAACAACTAGTTCATGTAAAATAACCAGCTTAATCCAATATTACATTTTCAAATTGTGGCAATTTATAAAAATATTAAATGAGAATTATTTAATCGCAGTAAGTTTTTATACAAATTCAACAGTATATTTTTAAGCCTGTTTAATTTTCTGTTGAAAGGTATGACTGACAAAACTGTCGGACAAAGGATGACAGAAATTAATGGTTGATTGACCGTTTGGTACACTTTGTTGTAATGGATGTTGATTCCGTCAAAATAATGGTTGTGGTTTTACAATTACCCATTGATTCACTAATGTATTAAAATGAGCAAAATGATGCTCCTAAATGAGCGTCTTTTTGATTAAAATAAAATACTAAATACTATCACCATGGTCAAGTTCAAAACATCTTTTACAAATTAAGTATTATTGATTATTTTACAACCCGGATAATTAAATCTAAATTTGTGTTTTCCTTGTAGTTAGTCCATGTTGAAAAGCCAGACTTTTTTCCTCGACCTGTATAAGCTCTTCCAGCAATTTCATCAACTTCCTCCAGATTCTACCTACGTAAAGCGATTCTATCTACAGCTTAATGTAACTTGTTACTTCTTCAAGGAATTTACTTTAAAGATGCGAGCAAATCATCTAGTTTCTAGAACGTAAAATAATCGGATTTGATTGGTTATGAAAACCCTGCTTTGATCTTCTCTAAAAATACATGCTAATATTAAACCTATTGGCGTTGCTCTTGATAAAGGTTTACAGACGTCTCGACACAATGCAAAGTTATTACCTGGATTTACTTTAACATAAATACTGAGAATATGTTCCGTATTTTCAGAATTAGTTGTTTAGAGATTTGGTCGCTTTCCGTCCTGCGTTTTAATAAATAAGGTTAAACTGTAAAAGGTTTGGAAACAGTCCTTATATTTTTGGTACAATTTGGAGAGGTTTCTGATGATACTTTCCCATTATCCTAATAGCCCTTCATCCCATAGTGTGCCTGTTTACATAAAGATTTTCCTGTCCAAGACTGTATTGTCTTTTAAGCTCAACCACTCTTCCGACAAGGAATATCTGGTACACAAAGTTTCTTTTAAGTAAATAACATCGTTGAAAAGAATGAATACAAATATTTTCCGTATATCTGTTCGGTGTGAAGTCTTCCTCGAAATACCTCAAAAATCTTTATGCCGATAACTGCCTTTACCTGTTGCTCAAAAGTTTCGTGTACCTGTGTGATATACTGTAAGTGTCAGGTATAGGATAATACGCACGCAGGTTCTTTACAAATGAAAGGGATGTCAATTTGGCTCACTCATCTATCTCTTCGTTTCGAGTAATGTCGTATGTCAAAGATCTTCAACTGATTGAATTGTCTAACTTCACCAGAAATTTTAAGAATCCTATTCAACTCCACGGTATCTTAGAGCTAACATAGTTTATAAATATTTGTATCTCTGTAATTCCTACCTCCATTTGAGTGCCTACATTGGGGTTTAAACGTTAAAGATAAAACGTTTGAAAACACAATGCGTTTGAGTGATATTTGCTGGCATGATAGCTTTGAATAAAGTAGGTTTCTAACTTCTTGGTAAAAGAAAACACCTAGTGGAAACTTTAAATATTCTCGTAATTTTATACTATAAGATAATGGTGTAACTATCTAACAAACAACAGAATATCTTAAACCTATGATAAATATTCATGTTTCGTTATTCCGTTTGTATGAATCGCTATTTATCAGCTATTTCAGAGATAGTTTTTTTTAGTATCTCATTTTTAGTATTGACTCGATTGACGCTTAATTTTAACTGAAACTAGACACAGGTAGAGTATGTTATTCTATAATTGTATTAAAGAGGTTTAACTTACAAATCAAATAAATTATGGCTGGAGATAACAATCAAACTAAATATGACAATTAAAGGAAGGCTTATAGATGTTTCGGTGGTTTTAACCCTAAATTGTCTAGACATTTAACGCACAACACTATCATCAAAACATTCAACGTTCAATATGTCAGGTTGTTAATAAACAAAACACGAACAAAATGTATTAAAACATTATTTCTACTAGTCGAATGACGAACTTCTATGTATAAGAGCTGAGTAGCAAACTGTTGAGAGCACATATTTTAGGATCAATACGCGAATTTATTGTATAAGTAATTAGTAATTTTTTGTTTAGTATTTTTTAAACTCTTAAGTTACTAAACTACTACTTGAATGCTTTTAATTAAATGTATTAAATTGTTAAAATATCTAAGTTGTAATTTGAATGTTTAGGAACCCGGTATCAAGAGCCGATTCGTGCACCGAGGAATCACGTCTCCTTCTGCGATACCAAGCTTGCCCGGATGTCATGAATTCTGAGAGTACAGGTAATACAAAGCATATTTGGCAACTTCTTATCTCAACATGTTTTAACAAATAATTCCAAAGCTTGTAGCGATCACAATTTTGAAGAAATAGCAGAGCTCATTTAATGCAATGTCCTTAATTGCTTCTAAACGTATATGTACTCGAAACACCCTTCATAAATTTTGATTAGAATAATGTAAATAATAAAAAATTACCAATGTGATAATTTACTATACATAAAAGCGTTAATTAAAGCTTTATAGATTACTTTCTAAAATTGAAAATCTAAATTACTAAACATGCTATTAAGTTCTAAGAAAATATTTAATTATTGTAAACTTTACTATTTTCTGTTTTACTGAAATATTTTCCTATTAACAGTGGAAGAACTCGTGTGCCTCGCTTGGTGGAAAGATGGCTCTACAAAATATCTCGTGGGCCAACTGCAGCACAAAATGGCCACTAGTGATGAAGACAGATATAGATGTTTTGTCTACGAAAAACGTTACAGCAAGAATGGTAAAGGTTTTAACTTTGACGTGGCGCAGTCCGGTGACGCTACTTGCAGCGGATTGCTCTCTCCTACAGAAGGATCGAGGACGATGAAGTTAACCAAAGGTGTGTCATTTTTGTTGGATAATAGTAGAGCTTCTAGTTTAATCAATATTCGGTAAGTTTGATAATTTTACAGTTCTTCAGAAAACCTTACTGTGAGATATACAGTCACCAATATACAAAATATACAAAGCTCTCTTGTGTGACGCTTTGGAGGATGAACGTTGTCTGATATGGTAACACGAACTCACCAATTGTGAGAAACCTAGTGCGTAGCGGAAGAAGGAGTGAACTACTTTTATAACTCTAGAATCGTTAATCCAATATTTATTCTGTGTTCGTCTGATGTAGTTACGTCATTTAGGGAGGTTTCAATTTATTAAAATTGATTCGATACATTCCAACATGTGACAACATTGATTGGTTAAGACGTAACGAATTTTGCAAACTGCCAAAGATTATTTCAACTTAAAGAACAATTTTCAGTAACAAAATTATGAGATAATTTGAAAGCTAATTGGTTCCGAAACGCTTATCTAAATCGGTGCTGCAGTTCTCGTAGTGTAACCATTGTGCTGCTAGAAACTAAGCACCAGTAGAAATTTCTCGACTGAAATAAGGAATTATCTATTTAGCTTTTCTGAGAGTAATTTAAAAAAAAAATTCTATAGTCCTGTTTTGAGTAAAAAAGTGTATGAATGTTTAATCATAAAAAGTCGTAAAATACTGTGGCATACAATTGGATAACAATTACTGAACCACAAATTGTGTGTGCTAATTTATGTAAACCGATTTATTTTATTCCATTTATATTAATTACAATCTATCTTTCGGGACAGTAAGTAAATGTTATAAAATAGTGTCACACAAACAATGTCATATTGGCAATACCTCCATAGAACTTTTTACTTCACTTTAAAATTGAAACTAGTAGACGTCAAAAAAATTAAATAACAAACAATAAATATCTTAATTTGAAATTGTTAATGGAAAATATCAAATAAAGAAATAACAAATAAGTAATTAATAAATCGGTTGTTACATCAGAAGGTGAAGAGTTTAAAGTGGCACACTTAACCAGTAGTATTGAAAAGCTCCTAAACTATTAATTCAAAATAAATATTTAAAATTTTTCTTTTATGGTGTCAATGAGAAGTACTTTATCCAGAACTGTATTAGAAACACACATAAATTCGGTTTTGATATCACAAGCCACATAGAAAATTTAAATAGTAAAAGTAAAGCAAATGAAATACTAAAACCTCAATCCGGACACAGTTTGTTATTCGAGAGAGAGAGCTACAAATTATTAAATAAACCACAGAAACATTTCTCTTTGTACCCTCATCACTTCCATACTCGTGCATACTCGTGCAGGTTTATTGACAAAGTAAATTATAATGTCTTAAGTTATTCTACTCGCATTCCCTTTAAATTCACACTGCTATAAGCTTTCAAAGTATGACTTTACAACTTGACGCAAAGATATTTCAGTACTTCTATAATAATATTACAGTCTGGGAAGCCCTATCGAGCATGTCTCTTTGACGAGTTGATATTCAATATACTTAAGACTTAGTACTAATTATTTTAGAGTGAATCTGTATCAGTGTTGGATGCCCTTTCAAAATGTTTCAATAAAATACTTTATAAACAAAAACAGCTGATTGACTAAATTACTCCTTTTATTAAAAGTAACTATTAAGAATAAAATTAAGGCCAAATTGTAAATTACTAGCTTTCGTACATGATTTTGTCTCAAACGTTTTCAGAACAAATTGAATCGAGTAAATAAAACTTAAACAATATACAAATTAAGTAAAACTAAAATAGTCGACTACTCTGTGTTCAGTAAGATGTTTAACTTTTCAGAGGTGCACAAAAACAGTTCTGTACCTCAAAAACTCGGAAAATTTACAAAATTAATGGGATTACTTTTGTAAAATCAATACTTTTATTCGTAATACTGTTAAATATAGGAATCAAAATTAAATTTACAGAAGAAAACATAACTAAAACAACTATTTACATCAAATACTAGGGGCTTGAAATTTCACGATGAGTAGCACACGGAAGAATGCTCCGTGCAGCAAAGAAACTAGCTCTAATACTGAAAAAAAAAGAAAAAACACTTAGTTGAAGTGAAAATGGAAGTAGACGGTTGATATAAAGAAGCCCTTGTAAACTAGGTCGAAAATTACGACAGCCGACCACAAGCAACCATATTTTTCAACCCTGGTTATAAATTTAACTACAAAGAGGAAACTCAGCGATGCAACCCATGAAAGGTTAAAGAAAAAACAACGCATTTTCAGTTTAGGCTTACAAATTATACTGAACAAATATTGTTAACTCATATGGTAAGATTCTTGTGCACGCTTAATAAAGCTATTAGTAACATTTCATGAGGTACTGCTTATTTCTTCCAAAATCTGACACAACTTATAATGATATTAAATGAACTAATTTAAAACTCAACTTTTGAACGAAGTTCCTTAACGCAAGTTGCGGTAGGAGTTAACAAATAGAAAATGTAATGCGTAACGAAAAAAATTGTTAATTTCAATGGCAAATATAAAATACGAGTAACGAAAAGGCGTTATCAAATTGGTTGCTATGGCAATGAATGTAAATACATTCAAGAAACATGTGTTTTGGGTCATTAATTTAAATTAAGAGACGATCGGTTCCGTCCGGCGTATTTCAGATATGATCGTCGAGCGCTGAAATCAGCGAGCACAGAATAGACATAGAAGGGCTATTGCCGTTTAAGCTGCATATTGGGCCATGCAGCCACTGGCGGCCATGATAGTTGGGGCGAGAAACGAAAAACCAGCGGCGAGCGACTAGAAAGTTAGTATGAACGCTTAATAAAAACACCGCAATTTACAACTTTTAGGCACCTCCAAAAATTGTTTAATTTTAGAGGAATGTAGAGTAATATCGAAAGATGATGATAATACCATTTTCAAAATTTACAAACAACGGTATCATATTAAATTAATAGATTTACTTTTTCATTGTCTTTTAAATTGAAGTGAATGTCATTAAAAAGTTGACCTGTGAGGAAGGTTTTTATTTTTAGGGCACGTGAACTTCTTCAGCGAGAAACTTTTAGATATGAGTTAAATTTATTTTTTTATTTCAAACTTTTTTCAATTACGTTAGCGGTTTGTTCAGGAAGTTAGGTTGAATACTGGCAAACTATAGTATGTTTGCAACTCAAATCCACGAGCGGCGCCGACACAACACAGCGCAGCGGCCGGTGGATACGGCGGACATGCACATTGTCTTCCATTCCTGATTATTAATAATCTTTAGTAAATTTGAATGTTATTTACTGTTTTTTAAGAATAATAATATTATTTACTACGTCAAAAAAAGACATGAAAATGTATTTTAACTTATTAACTGAACATAAAATAGTCACCCAATAAATAAATAAAGAAAGCTTGACACTGCATATCACTCGAATAATAAAAGTTAACTGTTATATTATTATTTGCTAGATAGCACTAAATTCTCATCTTCTCTAAAATATATTTATACATATTTAAAACTTTTTTAATCTGACGAATATTTTGTTAAAACTTAGTT
>JAGFPH010000586.1:371794-405063 GCA_018207615.1 Philaenus spumarius
TTTTTAATATTTTATGGTCCCCCGCGGGATTTGAACCCGGGACGTCTTGCTTATGAGGCAAGTACCATAGCGGTTGAGCTATGACAGAGGACTATTTAACATAAAATATAAACAATTACCATTTTGATTTTTTTTTTTTTTATATACATTGTTATTTTAATTTGGTCAGGTGTTGTACAAATCTGTGCAACTTGGTATCAATCCGTTTTTGAGATAGAAATTTATAAGAGGGAGAACAAATAGATACGTTGTGAAAATTAGAAACATTTAGATATAATTTAATAATTATATTGTAAATAATATTTATCCGAGAAACTATGTCTAAGTGTGTTGTTAACTAGTTCTAAACAGCCTGTAGGCCTGTTTCATCTGTGGTAATACTTTCGTGTATACGGTATATTGCAATCTCTCATTTAAAACAAAGAGTACCTAAACCTATTGTTTAAGAAATTTTGAGCTGCTTCACTCTATTAATAACTGATATTTTTATGTTCAGGTGACTGTGGTGATTCAGGAAGTGGACGGAGCTCCTCACTCCACTCTTCATTAGTATTTAGCCTAAGTCTAGCTGCAATAGGATACGTCTACGTACTGAGGTGATATTAACTGCAACGGATCGAGGATAGTGATGTAGCACCAGCCTTAGGTGAAATGGCTCTCAGTGTGAGAACAAGTCGAATAAGTGCAAAGCCAAACCGACAAAGCCATAGTAAAGTGAACGGAAAAGATTTATTTTGATATCATGAAATGCCTAAACAAATCGGCCTGATGTAAATATGAACAGATGTAAATTTATTAAAACTTTTATATAGTTTGTGAACATGTATTTTAAATTTAAATGTTATATATTTGCAACTTGTAATTACGGGATGTTTAGCATACTTCGTTCTAGCTTAGTAGATTAATAGTTCTTAATATTTTGGATTGGTATTGCTTTTTGACAGTAAAAACAAGTAGTGGAAAGGAACTTGTTTTGAAATACTATATGGAAGGTATTCCAGAAATCAGTACGAAACCTTTTGATCGCGTTTCTTTCGTCAACTCAGAGACAGTTTACATATGCACAGGTCCTAGAACAGTTGTTTCTCCATCATTCGTGTGTATTAAAAATATAATTCGATCAAGCGGCTGAACCGAACTTCCAAACTTAAATTTATATGTTTTAGGATTTCAAATAACTATTTGGGAAATTGGTCTACTCACGAAGGTGCTGAATAGCTGACTGCGTGTACGAAATATATTAATAGAATTTGTTTACACATCAGTCTCCAGCCTTGGCTCAAGTTCCCTATGCAAGTTTGCACCTCGACCTTGCTCCCTCGGATTGTGGATTGCGGATTTTGGGAGAACCAGACGGGTTATAAGGTCGTGTAAAAAACAAAATGTGTATAATAATATCCTTTATTTATTTTTTCTAGGCACTTACAATTACCAAACAGTTTATTTGCTTAACAATAACTTGGTGTGCTTGTGATGTAAGACAACTTCAATTAGTCCAGCATTTTTAAACTGTAAAAATTAAATTCATTATTTCAAGGTAGATTTATACATCTTAATTTTATAGGAAAAATAACGAATTGTTTCTAAAGGAAACACTTTAGGACTTGTGTCTATGTGAGCTTTTTTTTTTTTTTGATGTTATGATGTACAAAATCAGCTCCTATTTAAGTACTATTTAAGAAGCACCTTGTAGAATCGATATTTTTACAATTTATACTATACAGCATATGGACAAAGATTCGCACGTATTAAATGAAAATAATTGGAAGTTTGTGTAGATCTAATTTAAAACAGTGTATACATATTTAAAAAGACTGATTTGTTTAGATTGATAAAATTTGTAAATCTTTTTATTATTATTATATCAGTTTTTAAACTTTCGGATGGTTTAAACAATTTTGTACTGACAGAGAAATTCAAATTTAAAGTTGTTCTGTGATCTTTTTTTATAATAGAAACAATCACTTATCATTCGCACTTTGTGCATATAGGACCGACCAATAATGGTCGACAATTGGAAAAACTAACATCAATATCTTGATTGGAACCCATGATAATTAATTGGAAATCCAAGCAGTAAGCTAAAGGTTGGTTTGAAAGTTATGAATATCAATTTCCTAACAGTTTATGGAAAGTTAAACTGACAACAAATTAAATATTTTATTATACATTTAAATTTAAATATAAATATTTATTGTCACAAATTACACAATTTTAATTATTTGTATCATTTATTTTTTGTTAGTGTCAAGTAGTCAATTTCTTGGCACTCCTAAAAATAATTATGGGATTTTAAGTTTAATTTTTGTTTGTTCAAATTTTTTAAATGTTACACGATAAAAATGTTTTACCAACTTAATAGGCCTAGGACTTGAATTTTTTGGTGCAATTTACGTTTAGTCCTTGATATAATCCCAAAATGCTATTTTTTAAACCATCGCCTTGTCAACTCAACGTCTCCGAATTTGTCTGTCCTTTAACAACTAAAGAATCCCTGATATGTTTCTGTCAGGTTCCATTTAGAGAATCTTTAGGTTAAGTTAGTTTGAAATCAATCTAATAGCCACCTTTAAACAAGATTTGACAGACTGAGTAGTAAATGTTGGATTTTCCACTAAAAATGCGTAATTCGACTTTAATAAAAACAAAGTAACATTCAAAAATTGTGTTTTATTAAATGTTCACAAATTAACATTAAAAGTTTTAATTGTAATAAAGGTGTATTATAGTTTGTAAGTCAGATGAAAAATATCAACAACAAAAACTGGGAAGGAATTGCTATACAAAGTGGTGCTAGAGTTATGTAAGTTCTACTGCCGATTTTTTTAGTGTTGGGGCTTGCACTTAGGTTTAAATGTGGTTTTACATTTTGCAAGTTTCTTCAAGATTTCATACAATTTCATTGTTTTATGAACAGTCAAAACGAATTTTTGAATAAAAGTTTATTTTTCCAGGATAAAAATAAATCGGTATTTGTGGTTGTGATAGTGTACCATGTTGGAGTATACACGATAAACCTTTTTTGGAAAAAGTTAACTGTGCTAAAGTGTGCCCACTGTCTCAATTTGCATGGGTATATTTGGTCAGCTTTTCTATATTTCTTTCAAATTTGTTTACACTATAAAAAATCCAAAACACATAAATAAGTACAATTTGATCTAAATTAAACTGACTTTTACTCGATTAAAAAACATACACAGCCTAACTTAAACTTTCCTAACACCTAACATAGTTAAAACCTAAATTGATCTAACATAACCTAAACAAATCCTACTTTTAACATGACCTTACCTAACCTAAATGTAGTATATACACTGTTTACCGTACTCAACCTAACCTTAACAACATACCTTAACCAATTTTAACTTTCCTAAAAAAAATAGCATAACCTAACCTGTTTTAATCTTACATAACCTAAACTTAGCATACTTACAAAAATCTAAATTGATCTAATCTTACCTTACTTAGAAGACCTAGCAGGACTAATCCTAACCCAACTGGAGGTAAACTAACCTTATGTATTCAAATCTGCCCTATAACCTAGCACAATATCAATAAAGTGTTCTATACCTTTCTCTACAAAAAAGGTATAGAACACTTTTGGATTTGGATAGATTTACTATTTTTTGCGATTTTTTAAAAATATGCTTGCGAAACACTAAAAACCGGCTCGCCAATTTTAGCTATTAACCATGGCGGTTGTAGGGCTAAACTAACCTGACAAAACCTATCCTAACCAACCTAACTAAACCTGTCCTAACGTAACCTTAAAAAACCTACTCTAAGTTAACATAACAGTTGTTTTTTATCTAAAATGACCTGACCAAACGAGTTTATAACCAAACTTAAACTTCCTTAAACCTAAAGAAGTCCACCACATACCTAACTCAAACCTAACCTTACCAGTTTGACTTAAACTCTGCTATCTAACTAAACAAATAGATTTTAACCTTTCGTATCATAAAATGTACCTATAATAAATGAGTTTTGCTGAAACTATCATTATCCAACGAAACTGAGCACATGTTTATTTGTACATTGAACACATAAATTACGATTAAAGAATAAAACTATGACAAATGAAACTAACCTCTGAAACCGAGAATTTGATTTCAACTCATCATTGTGTTGGTATTATGTATTCAACTCATACATGTGTTGGTATTATATAATATTCAACTCCTACTTGTGTTGGTATTATATATTCTACTCATGCTTGTGTTGGTATTATATATTCAACCCATGCTTGTGTTGGTATTATATACATCTTGTATTTTATTCATTAATGTTTGCTTGTAGGAACAATTTGTTACTTGTTGTCGACTATTTTGTATTAAAAAAAAATTCGATCTAAAATGTAAATATTTGAAATGTGTTTTAGTTTTTAAAATATAATTTGTAATGAGTTGCATTGTTAAAACGTAAATTAGCAGATGTCAAGCTTTAATTATGAATTATTCGACCAAAGGTAAATACGACTGAAATAAATTAGTATATGCTTAGTTACCATTTATAATTTAGTAATTTAGTAATTAATTTAGAAACTGTTAAAATTATTATCAAATTAGAAATTTAGATATAATTTTTTTTAACGACTGGAGTGTTTAAAAAAATATAAATATAAAATTTGTTTAAGTAAAACTACAATATTATTGTTCGGTTTAAAATATGTTGCATATAGTTATTAGTAAAACACTTTGATGTAAAATCAGCTGTTTTTGTTTACTAAGTTAAAAGATGTAGCAAGATTTGTATTTTTGTTGATACGAAGTAACCTTCCAACAAAATTTCTCTTAAGTATTTTATATTCAGATAACGGGTTTATGAAATTATACATCTTGCGGCATCACGTAGTTATTTTTGGAATCGTTTCGGATTATCCATGGAATGTTATTTTATTTATATGAAACGATACATTTTTTAATCTTACGAATTATCCCATTCGTGTTTCTAAAATGATAAGTAAGTTAAAATAAACTGTTTCTCAATTCCAGAATCAGGTTCAACTAAGAAGACAATGCATAACACTTTAAAAAATTTTCTTTAAAATGTATCAAACTAAAACCAATCTATTGGGCAATCAAGATTTCTTTTAAGAAAATACAATTTTCCAATATGTCAGCCACTTTAGAAGTGGTTGTTTTTTAGCTAAATACGACAGATTAAGACCGCATTACATTATAGTATCTTGTTGACAATCCTAATTACTGTTTAAAAATTATATGCACAAACAAAGGGGAAAATAAATAGGCCTATCTAAGTGATTTCAAATATTAATTTTCTGTGGTTAAAAATTAAGGCAGTGATGGAGAACTATATATACAGATAACGTTTAAATGTGCCTATCATACGAAATTCTGTTTTATGTAAGTCATTTATAATTCGAATTAAATTACTGGAATTAACGTCTGGAAAAATCTGGCAAGATTTCTTATTGCATCAAACCAGTGAGTGGCGTCATCCTTGAAAATGCCGGCCTGATTGCGTTAGTAAGACGTCCGAACACGACTAAAATATTGCTTGTAAATAATTTGCTAAGCTGAAATATTCTTTATTTCACAATAACCACGCACAACAGTTAACTTTACAGTAAACTACAATGTATTATCCAATGCCAAAAGCCGTGCTCATGTTTCCTGCTTTCAACTAATTCAACACGGGAAAGGAGATTTTTAAACATAAGTTGTTAATTCATGTAATTAAAAACACGGAACACAATTTTCACAAAACACCTTTAATTTTCAAACGCGTTTCAACGACCAAGTCGTCATCATCAGTGACATTTGTGCTACAACTAAGTCGTAACTGGCAATCGTCAAACAAATATATAAATTATAACTGTCTTTATAAATATCACTACACAAATAGCTATGTTAGCATTTCTGTCAAATACGAATTATGGTTTAGCTGTTTGTGAACTTCCCTTAAAAACAACAGTTTATTTTCAAAATTCAAAATTCTATGAAAAGTTCGTAACACTGAAGATAACAGTTGGAACTGTTTTGTCCTTGTATTTCATACCATTATAGGATCCCATCGGTGGCCCACATTAAGCGGTACTTTACGTAATAGATAAGAGTAAAACACTTATCTGCCTAATAAGAAGGAAGCAAAATAAACATCTTCTTTTGACTTCTATTGGTTGTTCTAAATGTAATCATGAAATAGCAAATTTAATGCTATCGATTTGATTTATTTTTTGCATTGTTAGACAGGGTATGGATATAGAAGATACACAACTTTCTGAACTTTTCAAAACTATTTTAAATGGAGGGTCTAACTCAGCGCCGGTCCTTGATGAAATCAAGTACGTGGCCGCAAATGGCGCCACGAGAAAACGTAATGACTTAAAAATACAACATACAGAATGCCGCTCAGGATTTGATAAAGTCTTGAGGTTTATATAATCTCTAGCAATGCTATGAACAAATTAAGACCACATGCACACTTTAAAGTTAGAAGCAAAGTAATTTAATTTACAGTTTCATAAAACCCCTATAAACTGGTTTATAATGGAGTAACAATAAAGAAATCCATATTCAAATAGATATAGTTTGAGAAAATTTCATATTTTTTTAAAATAAAATTAGTGTGTGGAAGGTAACCCTACCGCTTTAGCCAAAATATGTAAACGATTTTCCTTTTTATTCTTTTATTTTTAAATTTGTCACCAACGCATTCTAAACTCCGCTGGTACTGAGGTATTGTTCGCTTAAACTAGAAAAATATTTGGAAAGTTTCGTAAACATTTTTTAAGGAGGTTTCGAGGTAAATCGTAAAAAACAAACTTACAATCTTGTGCTCTGTATAATAGAAACAAATTACAAATAATTGTGACAAATAAACAGTTTTGAGATATTAGACGTTTTTTTACAGTGTTTTAATTTACGGTAGTTACAATATTTACAAGTGATAAAATTTATGTTAGAGCTTGTACCATTATTTACGACCTACTCAATGATTTCAGCTTGGTTTGACAGTAAACATTAGTTTTGTTCTAGCTATAAGTAGTTTTTAATGTTGCTTACATTTATTTTCAAGCTATTATGTATTATTTTTGCTATTGATTGAATCAAAACCAAGTATTACTATTAAATTTATTAAGAATGTTTTATAAAATTCTTCAAATAATCAAAATAAAATTGCTTCCTGTTCTGAAATGTATCTGTTGAAGTAACTTTTGCCTTTTCTTAAATTAACGTTGTTTTTTCAATTCTACTTGTTTAAATGTGGCAGTAATATTGAACAAAATATTTAAAAGAATTAAATTATATATTCAGATGTATAATGTTTTTAAAATAATAAAGCGAAAATTCTACTCCTTGTGTTGTTTTTTATCCTGACGCTGCTTTTTACTGTAGAAAAGTGATGGAAATAAACACAAGTTAATTTTGCTCATCGAAAGTTTTACAAATATTATTAAAACAACAATACATTAACACGTCATTTAGCCTGCTTTATTGAGTCATAATATGTTGATTGAGACAAGTGTGTTGAGACAAGGCAACGTGCTCCCAAACACAGAATTACCGAACTTAGCTTCAATCAAAAACATGTTTTTCAAGCACTTTTTCGCAAATGTTTAGATTCCCTTCAGTTTTAGTGTACATTCTCTTTGGGACATTCGCCGATAATGTTTATAAAATTATATATTTTGGAGCAAATTTACTGTACAACCTGATATGTTTTCAGACGACAATATTTTTTTAATAAATATAGTAGTGCTGCCAACCTAATCACATTCTACAATGTTGGGTGTAGATAAACATACTATGACTAAAGACTAGAAGTTAGAAATTCAGGGTTTTTTTAATTCTCGGATTTATGTTATTCAAAACAACTTAATTGATATTACCATCTTATATATGTTTACAAAGTGGAAACATAGTGTGAGGCGGTAAATTAGAACTTCAGTGGTTTTTCTTATTTTCATCTATTCAAAATGCATCGATGTAACGAATACATTTTCGCACTTGTTATACACATAGGATTTATTCAATGTATCGAATTGTGAACATCGATATATCGAATATCTATAGTTTGTAGTTTGATGTAAAGTACGGTGAACATTAAGTATTTATGCATTACAGAATTTTATAAAGCGAAAATTGTGTGTGTTTCTGTTTTGTTATATTTGTATTTTATTGAGTGATTTTAAGTTGTAGGAATAGTGGAGTCCGGGAATCGTGTTTATTTACGTTCGTATGCGCAGTTCGATGTCATTGAAAAGACACGTCTAATATTTCCCGTTTTTAAGTTGTAAATTGAGTTTAAGTTTAAAGTGTTTTATTTTATTTTCCTAATTAATTACTTTAAATTTTTTAAATTATATTTTCTGTTTTCGTTTATTTAGGACGTTTAGAAATAGAATTGAACATTACGTAATACATACATTACAATTAATTACGTATTAGAACATTTTCTTGCGTATACCTACCTCTGCCGCAATATGTCGTAGGGTCGTAATATAAACTTTCGCCTACTAAAAAATATAGGCTACTAGAATTGAGATGCAAACCTGTATATACTACTTTTACGTTGTAGGAATGTAAGAAATGTTAATTTATTGTTTCAACCGATGCACCTTGTTTTTTTTAAACATAATTAGGTATACATTTTCATTATTTTTTACAAACATTTCAAAAATATTAGGGCGAGTGCAATATTTTATAATTGTTTTAAAAAAATTGCTTCAAAGACTGAACAACCGTTTTCGTACTTGAGCTCGGATTTCGGGATGTCTCACGGTCTAAACAGATTTAGGTAAACCACAGTTTATGCACTCTAACCTACTACGCTAACTTAAAAATAACAAAACCTGGACATCAACTAACTTACAGTTACCTGTAACCACTAGACGATATGTAGTTTGAAATTATCAAACTAAAAATAACCAATTTGGGAGCATTTTCATGTTAAAATTTTCCTTTAGTATTTTATATTTTTTACAAGATTTTTTAAATCTTACTATTCAGATTGTGTATAATAGTTGAATAGTAAACCTTTTAATTATTTGAACAGAACTACAGATGTTTAAAGAGTAGACTACTAATAGACAAATTTTACAACTTTGAATTCAAAGAAACAAGCTTGATACTAATTATAAATGAACAGGTGACTTTTTAGCTTAAAATAACAACATTTGAAGTTAAATTTATATTGAGTGTATTTAAGCCTAACACTATAGAGAAATTCTGTGGATTCCTCCTGATTTTTCGAATATCTCAATCACTTTTTTGGGTTCAATAGGTGTTCTATATCGTGGTGAGTATAAAAGAGCACCAATCCAACCACCCTTTTCTGAAGCATGGTACTTCAAGTGCCTCAAGAGCAATGTTATACGGGCGCTGTTAGCGCCGCTTTTATAACGCTGATAACCAGGCTTTAAATTCCCAAGTTATGACGTTGAAAGCGGGTCGTAACGCGTCGTCAACGCGGGACTCTGTCAACGTGGCGTCGTTCACTTTCAAGATGGACACCATTCAGTTAGGCTGTCTAGGTGTATTAAAAATAATATAAACATATGAAGAATTGTGTAGGAGGAAGGGTAGACGATGGGGCATTGTCTCACCAACCTCATTCCAGCATTTAGCTTTTAATTATTTATTACTATAATCCTTTGACTTAAAGTCATAAAGAGGTGACTGCTCTTCGATAGCGTAAATAATTTGTTCAATGTCAAACACTTTTGTCACTTTGAAGTACACAATAACCACTTTGAAATAAACAGTAACAACTAGAACCAGGACAAAGTCGTTACTTCTGACTACTGTAGCCTCTTTGGTCTGCGCTGAGACAACGCTCCATATAACTTGGTTGATAGCGCCCGGTTAACGCGGATTCGCCAGCGTTTATAACGCTAGTATAGCATGGACCACGGGGGTTACATTTACGCAATAAACCAACGTTAACGTGAAAACGAGGCGCTAACAGCGCTCGTATAACACGGACTAAGGAAGAAATGGCATTTCCGCACTTGCACTGCTGACTGGCAAGGTACACAGAACTTTAATAAACGTGAGGATGATGGAGAAAACATCTTTGTCACAAATATTTAGTATTGCTCGGTAAAAAAAACATGATTTTATGTAAGATAAAAGGTGTTTAGTCCTACATTGATTACTGTAGTTAATTTTGGCATGGACTCCTTTTGATATTCTTGCAAAGAATTATACACTGTACAATACTTTATAACATACAGTACTTTGTCGGAAGCGTGAGTAAAAAATGAATATATTAAAGACCTGTATTAAAAAAGTGATTACATTGTAATTCTCAAAGCAATACTGCATTATTGTATTGTACTGCAAAACATTCTCTTTATCTCTACATCATTGAAAATATTTTTTAGATAACATAATTACCTATGCGTATATTCTCAATTTTGTAAAAAGAATAATACAGATAATCAGATTCAAAAAATATGCCTACTACACGGATTGTTGATGTATAAATTCCATAGTCTAATTCTGGCCAGTAGACCCTAACTCGCGCCGTGCCGTCGCGTTGTCTGGCCGTAGTGCTTCAGTTTAATATAATATTAGTTCAGACTGATACAACAAAGACTTGAGTTCAAAATATCGGGTTGGTTGCAATTCAATATTTTTGTGACTTTTAGATGGAGTGTGATTGTAATATGCACCTAAGATATTTGCCATCAAAATGTAGACTTGGCTTCCTATTTTCTTCTTTTTTTTTTAGGTTTGTGGGGAACGTTCCCCCAGTCCCCCCCCTGTGGATCCGCCAATGCCTGTAACAGTATGTTATCAGTTGGTAAATTTGAGTTAGTATTTTTTTAGGTTGGTCATACTTGAATGAGGATGCTAGTACCTCATACAGACCCCTGTTCATGTTGAGCGAGATGGGTAAGTTGTGGAAAGACTTATTGCTGACCCTGGCTAAAGAGATTGATAGCATTAAGGTCTGTCATAAAGGCAATTCGGATACTGAAGAAGAACAACAACTGTCGATGCTATGAAGGTGGAACAATTTACGCAAAAAGAGCTAACTCAGGAACATAAAATAAATGCGATTTTAATGCCTTGGCGACTCTAGACGTTCAAAATTCATTTGTTAGTTCACCTTGGCAGGGCATAGTGGAGGGACTGGAGAAAATATAGTTACCTCGATATCTAGTCTGGATTATCATGAACTACTTGGAATGTAGCAAAGTTCTGGTAGGAGAAAGCCGGGAAGGAATGCTGTATGACCTGTGGTGAGCCACATGGCTTTGTGTTGGGCCCACTAATCTGGAACATTTATTATGATCACGTAATTAATTTGGAGATGACCGAGGCGAGGGAGTAAAAGTGGTTGGTTACGCAGATTAGATAACCAGATGACTGTGGTAGCAAGAGCAAAAACCGAACTGAACCTGGAGACATCTGATGACTAGCATCAATACAATAAATGAATGGTTACAGAGTTAAAATTTCGCTTCAGAAGACGGAGATTTCCGGTATCTAGAAGAGCTTTGTGGTGTATTACGATACATATAGAATATCTGGAAATATATGTGAAAAGAAACCTCCGATATCCCAGGAGTATTATGTTTAGGAGGATCAGAATATGCGTATGACTGACAACGTAAAGTGTACGGTTGAGAGAGCTGAGAAAATACTCTAAAAACACTAAAAAAATTCAATCAAAAGTTAATGGATTTAGGGCAAGTAAACAGGAGGTATTGATGTCGTCTGCTTATTCAGTTATTCTCCGATTGTATGTGAATCACTGAATTATTCGAAATATTGGAGTCTACAGTTACTGAACTCAAGGCAAAGAAAGGTTATTCTCGGCTGCATTAATGCCTTTAGGACTGTAATTTGAAAAGCAGCGATATCAATCAGCTGTTGAATTATAGACTTAGCAAGTTTTAGGAAGGAGAGATTAATGTCTTAATTAATGTGTCTTAAGGAAAGAGAGAATGGCAGCAGAGGTGGTCCATCGATGATGGTACAAGCAGATGGAATAGAAAGATTATCCCAGATATGAGTTGGGTATCCCGTAAATCTGGAGATTTAAATTACTGCACCACTCAGGCTCTCAAGGGGCATGGAGTGTTCGGAGAATACCTTTATAGGTTTAAGAAGAAAAGCGATCCCTCATGTGCCTACTATGGGAGGAATACAAGTCAAAACAAACAACTTTTCTTGTGATAAATGGATCTTAGACAAAGGGGGCTTGAAAGCAGCAATTTTAATTGTCTCTGAAACCTCTATCATAGTAGGATTAATGCTGAGCAGCAAAGGTGCATGGAAATCTTGCACTAACTTGTTTACGTCAATAATGTAACAGAAGGAGGAAGAAGGCAGGATTTTAAGACAGAGCGTGAATTGTTCGACGTTTAACATTGAGAGTGAAGATAATGAATGAGGATTCGGCTTTAGCCGGTAAAAGTGCGACACTACCCCGTGTCAAACAGGGACAGAGTGTTCATGAGGATGAGGATTTTCCCCTCCTCAAAAACGTAAAATACAAATAATGTTAATAGTTTTAAGTAATAAGACCAATGTGGCATACTCTGAAAGGAATGTGTAAAACGATACACTAAAACAAACAAAAACATTTTTAAAGGTTGGTCATACCAAAAAAGGACAAGAAAATTTTGTCTTTTTCATGACAAACAAAATGTTTTTACATGTTTACTGATGGTCGAAAAATAACCTCGTTATAAACAAAATACAGAAATGTCTCCTTGATATTTGTCTAAGAATACAAGATTAGTTTAGAAACAAAATATTTATTAGTTTTCCATTTTTTCATACACATGAAATTAGTGTAACTCCAATTGTGTGTTTTTATTAAAAAATACTGCTTTTTTCTTTCTTGTTGTAAAGGTAATGGTTTTTGTGGATAAGATAAACCAAAATCAAACATTGATCGAGGGATTCCTGGTGGTAAATTTACATTCCATCCGCCAGTCGTAATAAGTCATTCTAAAGCTGAACTTTTATAAAATTGTAAGTCTAATACTAGAACTGAGGTGAAACAAACTTAAGACTCTTGTGTCTGTACTCTGTTAAGTTGTAGGAGTGTAAGAATTTACAATTTGTCGTTTCAATAAACACACTGGATTGTCAACGTATTTAGGTCAGGTTTGGTAAAAGTTTTTAAGTAGAATTCAAATATATTAGAATGACTGCAAAATTTTGGCAAATTAAAAATCCTATTCAGGAGATTCCAGCTCGTATTCGATTTATTATGGCCGCTCGGTTAAAGTAACCAAAGCTAAAGTGCGCTTCCGACCTCAAACTGAGTTTAATCTTATATATATCTATTATTTTACAAATATAAATGTGGATCGTATAATATATTTCTTTCAAAGTATTTTGACAGCTAACTTCTAGTCTGTTATTTCTAGGTCATTATTTTTCAGTTAACATAAACCTAAATTATGCCAACGGTCCTATTGAAAAATTACAGTAATATGCTTTTTACAGAGATAAAAAGAATCATTTGTTTTAAAGTGTTTATTGAGTGAGAAAAATAAATTGACACAAATAATTGTAGCTTACATATTATATATGTATAACATAAATATCTTATATATATAAATTCCCTATGAAATTAGGGAACGTCGTTATGTTTCAACCAAATTTGTACAAATGAAGTGTAATTTTAAAAGTTTACACTGTAGATTTATAAAACAAATTTTGCCGTATTTTGACAATAGCTGACATTTAAAATCTACGTCATGTTATTTAAATAGGATTTTTGTAAAAACTATCCCTTAATTTGGGAGAACCAATTAATTTGACTTCTTGACAAATGTAGCAATTTGAAGCCCATTCAAATACTTATTAAAAGTGTAAAATTTATCACATAAGTTTGTTAAAAAATAGAAAATATAAAATCCTGAAAATTCTCCATGTCATTTATGTGAGAGAATTAACTCGCACTTAGTTTTAGAGAACCATTCAACAAATATATTAATTCAATTTGAAACTCAATCCTCCCCATACTCTGCAAAACTGGTAAATGCGTAATTTTATTGCTTTAAATGTGTTAAATAATGAAAATTTAAATTCCTTCAAACATTTGTGATGAGTTTTATAATCTTTTCTTATATACAACTAACACTTGATTTATTATTATTGAAATCTCACTAGTTCTTTTAATAATTGAGGCAACTGATCAAAGTTTTGACATAATTTCCTGTACAGTAAACAACAAATGTAACCTTTATGAAGTAATTACTAAACCTGTACAAGTGTATAGGGTTTAAACTTTGTGATGTAGTTCAGTGGTAAAATATCTATTAACAATAAGATGCAAAATTACTAATTTTTCAAATGTAATATCTAATGCTGTTAAACTTTTGACAGAACTTTATGAAAAATACGTGTAGGCTACATCCATTTGTATATCTATACTAATATTATAAAGAGGTAAAATTTGATTGTTTGTTTGTATGTAGAGGGTCATCTCTGGAACTATTGAACCGATTGAAAAAATATTTTACTAGTAAAAAGCTACACTATCCCTGAGTAGCATAGGCTATATATAATTCATTTTGATAAAAACATTTTTTATTTCAATATTTGTAAATTTAGTCGTAAAAAATTCACAGGATGAAGTTGGGCGTTAAACCCATAACGTCTAACAGCAGTAATACCAATAAATAAACAACATTATGAAAAGCTAAAAAGCGAAAATTGAAATATGAAACTTATATCATTCAAAAGTGTGCCAAAGGTGTGCACAAAACATACATTATTTTTGTTTATGATGAAGCTACACATATTCCTTGAATGTATTTACATTCATTACCCTAGCAACCAATTGAAATATAATCAGCCGTTTGCTCTTTATTTCCATAAACAGCTGATTTCAAACTTTGAAACAATTATTTTTGTATTTATAACTTTTAGGTTAGGTTTTCATAAAGAATGCCAACAATCTGTTTTTAACATAAAAATAACACACAATATACTAACTTTATGGGTTATGTTTTGTTTAAGTGTATACCTAAGCCTTGTTGGTTCTTTTATAACCTAAGTTATAACTGGTGTTATAAAATATACAAAATATTTAGATTTGGACATTTAACATTATCTACCATCTAAGCTTTAAGGTAAACTAATCTTACACCTTTATTATTAAGAAAACATAGCACAACGTGTATAGAAGGCTCCAACAGGGTTGGCGTGCTGAGCACGCAGGGGTGTACCCTAGTGTGTAATAAAAATAGTGTGTCTCATAAAAAATAACTACACGATACAATAAAACCTTTGAGTTAAGATAATAATATTCAAATGTCGTTACCTTATCGAAGCATGGGTGCACAGCTAGTTTATTTCAATACCATTATAATAAAATATGAGAAGGTTTATTCAGAAGGTTTTGATGTGCCAACAATGTGTGAATTATTAAGCCAAAATCGCCTCGTCTTGTATTCATCAGGAAACTAAATACTGACAAGAAGCCGAGCTGCTGGGGTAGGCCAGATGAGACGAAAGAACCGCGTTTTTGAAATTTTATCTGCAGTGATATTGGAAGTAGGAGGATGACTAATTTCTAATATCACAAAACAGTTTTGACTTTTTTTAATAAAATCTTTTTAAACAATACTCCCCCAATTCGAATTATGATCACATATGCATTCGTTTTGGATAAAAATATATTTCTGCACAATATTCATATTAAAATGTTTTAGAAAAATTTAAGGAAATATTCGTATACTAACATGCTTTAAATCTTAAAAAAAAAAATCATTGTGTTAACTGTATCCCTACAGCTGAGGAAAATAAACGGATAAAGCGGTAAAGTTTGTTTAAATACTTTTAAATACTGATCTCAAAAATACTCATTATAAATACCAAATTTGAAAAAAAGGAGAGGACCCTTAAAGTCGAAGTTTCAATCCTTCATATGCGTTTACTAAAAAGTAAACCGTTTAGAAAAACTGAGTAACTACAGGGATTTCTTTACCACTACACCATCTAGTGCTTAGACTATACCAAACTCCATTGAAATCGTGGACTTTTTATAATATCCGTTGTAAAAGTGCGTGGTAAAGATATCGGCTGTGACACACAGACAGACTGATATGTTCACAGGTTAGTACGTTCTAATACAGTCCGAGCCACCAATTTGTCTTATCCTGACAACCATTGTTCCCTCAGATCTGCCCCCATTGTCGCATCATCCATTAACTCTCCGACAAAACTTATCATTTTGTCAAATTGTTTCACTTGTTCGGGTAATTTATTTTCCGTTAAGTTGGTAACCGTGATTTCAACTCGGTACAGTTAATAACGTGTCCGTTCTAAGGGACGACTCAATATCTCATTTATTATAGACTTGACGAAAAATAACCTAGTGTAAGATGTCATCCATCAAATATTTCACGTCCAACAAAAATATAAAACTAAAGTTAGGCTGCAAGATATACAAATGGGGGATAAGCATAAACACGGCTTGGAATTAAGAAAATAAAGGACAAATAGTAAAAAAATGTAAGTGTGGTAGCATTTTTGATATGAAATTTATTTTATGGTTTTAAAATTTTGTCCGACATCTTACAGTTATCTGCTATCCTAATGTTATTCTCATACAAAATAACAAATTGGTAGTGTTCTTTTAACTAAAAACTATTAATTATTACCTAAACATTTATTGATGGTTCGTCTATGGCTTTCAGCATAATATTAAAAAACCACTACTTCTTTTATAATAGCTGTGTTGCAAACTAAAATAATGTGCTGTCTCAAAACGTAAATGGCAGTCACCTAATTTTTCAATATAGTAGATATTAGAGTATATTTGTTCAATATATTAAACAATTCCCACATGTTTTTAAATATCGTAGACGATGTAAACAATCACCTACATTTTAGTCGCCTACATTATTTCGACATAGTATAAAATACAAATTTTTTTCCAATATAGTAGATATTGGCCTATATTTTCTTCAGTACAATAGAAAATTGCCTAAATTTTATCAATATATCGTATTTATAGATACTTTCTTTTATGGTCCATTGAATCGAGTTAGCTATCAAATTTTCTGTTGACCCCCAGCGGTAAAACATATCCACTTTAAAAATCTGAACTAACCCAACCTTACTTACAGTCTCTATTAGGCAAGGCATGATTCCAGTTTGTAAACATATATAAGTTCGTAGCACTTATTTTTAGCTGACGCTATTTCAATAAGTTGCGGTATTCTAAAAGAATGCAGTTCAATTTAATCTTAAAACTGAATCGACACGAATTGCTTCGTTAAAAACTAAAAATAAATGGGAGTTTATATCAGTGATTAGCATCAGTGTCAGACGACAAGCGAATATATACTAAGTGTCCATAGATACACCCATGAGAAAGAATGTAGGTCTATCCATAATAATAAATATAATCGAGCTAGAATCGTGAGAAATATTATTCCTAAAAATAAAATCACAGCACACAATTCTCACAAAAATACGTTTAGTGGTCAAACGTATTTTTGTGAGAATTGCTTTCTGTGTTATTATTTTTACCCATAGTGATCGTAAATACCAAATATAAAATACTAGCTGAATACCCTTGCTTCGCTACGGGGAATTGTTTTGCATCACTATGTTACATAATTGCAATATTTCTCCCTCACTTTCTTTCATCTTTTACTTCACGAAAGTGAATTATTACATGTATTTTCAGTTAGTTTGGTATGTTTTGTTCATTGGCTGCCTATCAATTGCCTTCGTCAAGGTATGTTTGCTGAACATATTTAAATCAATTAAAAATAAAGAATTCAGAGCGTCTTCTTTTTCAACCGCTAAATCTACAGACTGGTAAATCACTGGATGTTGCAGAGCGAACAGATACGACTTTAATATGCGCATGCATAGATCGAGATAGATTTGATCAGCTTTACGCATTTAAATATTTCCTTAAAATTAATAAATGTCAAAATTCAGATCTCTAGCTTTAAGGAAAGAAAACCAATTAATATTTATAGTTTTTAGGGGTTGTTATCACATTTTCACCCCTTAGCAGCACGTGACGAAATGTAAAACTGGTTTAGGCCTACTTTTTATGGGGTTTTCAAGAAATAAATGTACAAAATGTCAGCTTTCTAGCTTTAAGGAAAGTATAACAAACAACATATATTTTTTTATGGGTTGATTCAAAGGCCAAATATTTTAAAATTATTTCTTAGTGCGTCTCTAGTGCCTATGAGCATATGTGTACCAAATGTCACGTTCCTCAACGTTATTTAATTAATATGTATAGTTGTAGGGTTTGTTACTACTCTTCAATCCCTTAGCAGAACGTTACAAAGTGTAAAACTGGTTTATTTTATATGCATCTTGTAAGAAATCAATGTACAAAATTTCAGTTCCCTAACTTTTAGGAAAGTATACAATATACAAATTAATATTAATTGTTTTAGGGGTTGGTACTACATTTCCACCCCTTAGCAGACCGTGACAAAAAGTAAAACTGGTGTACTTTTTATAAGTGATTTTAAGAAATAAATGTAAAAAATTTCAGCTTTCTAGCTTTAACGAAAGTAAATAAATAATATGTATAGTTTTATGGGTTGTTTAAACCCTTTTAAGGCCATATATTTTAAAATCCTTTCTTAGTGCGCCTCTAGTGCCTTTGAGCAATATGTGTACCAAATGTCACGTTCCTAGGCCATTGGTTTTTGAGATATAAAACAAACAATATTTATGGTTTTAGGGGTTGTTTCAACCCTTAAATGCTAAATATTTTAAAATCTTTTCTTATTCTGCCGTTAGCACCTATGAACAATATGTGTACCAAATTCCATGCTCCTAGGCCATTTGGTTTTTGAGAAATAAAAAAAAAATATTTATGGTTTTAATTAGGGGTTGTTTCAAACCTTAAACAAGAAATATTTCAAAATTATTTCTTGGTGCAGTTCTATGGCATATAAGCAATATGTGTACCAAATTTCACGTTCCTATGCCATATGGTTTCATAGGTATAAAACAAACAATATTTATGATTTTAGGGTTTGTTTCAACTCATAAAAGCGAAATATTTTTAAATCCTTTCTTATTGTGCCTTTAGCGCCTATGAGCAATATGTGTACCAAATTCCATGCTCCTAGGCCATTTGGTTTTTGAGATAATATATAAAACAACCAATATTTATGGGTTTTATGGGTTGTTTCAACCCTTAAACACGAAATATTTCGAAATTCTTTCTTGGTGCACTTCTATGGCATATAAGCACTATGTGTATCAAATTTCACTTTCCTAGGCCGTATAGTTTTTGAGATATAAAACAACAATATTTATGGTTTTTGGGGTTGTTTCAAATCTTAAACGCGAAATATTTCTAAATTCATTCTTAGTGCAAATCTAAGGCTTACGAGCAATTTGTGTACCAAATTCCACGTTCCTAGGCCATATGGTTTTTGAGATATAAAACAAACAATATTTATGGTTTTAAGGATTGTTTCAACCCTTAAACGTGAAATATTTTTAAATCCTTTCTTATTGTGCCGTTAGCATCTATGAGCAATATTTGTACCAAATTCCATGCTTCTAGGCCATTTGGTTTTTGAGATATAAAACAACAATATTTATGGTTTTTGGGGTTGTTTCAACCCTTAAACGCGAAATATTTCTAAATCCATTCTTAGTGCAAATCTAAGGCTTACGAGCAATTTGTGTACCAAATTCCACGTTCCTAGGCCATATGGTTTTTGAGATATAAAACAAACAATATTTATGATTTTAAGGGTTGTTTTAACCCTTAAACGTGAAATATTTTCAAATCCTTTCTTATTGTGCCGTTAGCACCTATGAGCAATGTGTGTACCAAATTCCATGCTTCTAGGCCATTTGGTTTTTGAGATATAAAACAAACAATATTTATGGTTTTAGGGGTTGTTTCAACCCTTAAACGCTAAGTATTTTAAAATCCTTTAATAGTGCGCCTCTAACACTTTTTATCAATTTGTGTACCAAATTCCACTTTCCTAGGCCTTATGGTTTTTGAGATATAAAACAATAATTATTTATGGTTTAGCGGTTGTTTCAACCCTTAAACGCGAAATATTTCAAAATCCTTTATTAGTGCGCCTCTAAGGCCTATGAGCAATATGTGTATCAAGTTTCACATTTCTAGGAGGTATTGTTTTCGAGATACTGTGATGAGTGAGTGAGTCAGTGGTATTTCAGCTTTATATATATAGATAATAAATAATAAATAAACACAAAACTACATACAAAATGCTTGCTTCCTCAGTTACAGTGAGTTATAGGTCTAACCTCATAACTTGTAACAAAAATTGTACACATTTACAGTAAATTATGATTAATCTACTCTTTTAAAAATACACTATACTATTTAACAGTAATCATATATTTAAAACACAGTTACAATGTATTTATATAATACTATAATTTGATTATTTCTCACAATTTTAAATTAAAAAAGATGCACAGTTTAAAAAAACATATAACTACTAACCGTTTAGCTGATTTGCAAGAATTGTCACGATGAGTCATCAGTTTGGCCGAGTTTACACGATCACAGGACTATAGAATACAAGGGCTAGACCAGTCTGCCACTTAGAACGTTCCCGTGACTGCCACTGTGATGACGGAAAATTTCTACAAAGCAGTTTTATTTTAAAAAAAATATATTTTATGTCAGCAATAATTATTATGTCAATGAGCATGTCTGCATATAAGCTACTCATTATGTGTAAGTATTTATAAGTTTTATGTGTTTTATTTTATAAGTATTACACATGTTTTATTAAACTGCAGTATGATGTAATAAATACAATTATTTTTAATAATGTGACACATTTTGTTAAATTTCTTATTTAGTTTTCAGAAATGTTTCGGAGAATCGAATTAAAAGTATGCTAACAATAATACATTACAACTGTTTATTACCCACAAATTAGTTAGTTTTATTGTAACCCTGTCTTCTTCTTATATCTTTGTTTACCGTCTACTTATTGCTTTGTGAAGTGTCAATACTAAAACTAAATAAAGAAGAAGGCATCATAAAAATTGTACAGCTTTGATAAGAAATTGAAATTATCGTAGCAGAGAATACTTATGAGGAGCAGGCATTACCGCCGTGACGTCATCACAGTGGCAGTCACGGGAACGTTCTCCGTGGCGGACTAACCTAGCCCTTGTATTCCTGCAATCCGTCAGCAGGAGTACTTAACAAAAGAAGAACTCAGTTGCTCTACTCGTACATGAAAAAGCAAAATAAACATGGTCCACGAGAAATAGACCGTCATTCTTGATACATCAACAAACGTTTCTTTAAAATCTTATAAGTAAAATTTAGGAAAATCGTTATGCGCAAATATGTGTTTAAATATTCCTTCTTTACTATCCTCATATATAATTTGAACTGGTAAGACAAATAACATAAAAACTGTGCACTGTAATGTGCCGCATGTTTACGAACATCAGAAAATGGTTTCCTAAATCAAAACTAAAAAGAGTTCGAGTAACATCCGGATATTACTAGTTTCGTGATATCTTTCATTTTGTTTTTAAACAAAATATAGTTTATCTCTAGAACAGTTTGTCGGATTCAATTATGACTTACACCTGATATACATAATAAATTGATTTTTTTAAAATCTAAATTATTCAAAAACCGGAAATTTGTTTGAAAAAACTCAAGAGACGTTTGTTTGTAGCTCATTTAGTTTCCTATCGGATATTGTATGAGTCAAAACCATCGTTTGAAGGGAACGCAAATGTATGAAGTGGCTATTCATTATCACCACAATTTTCGTTTCTGACGGATATAATTCTGAAGGTAAGTTAATAGAAAAATATTTAATTTAAAAATATATAATTTCTAAGAAAACTTACTCCTGTAAATAGTTATATATGCTATTTGTGCATTTTATATACAAAACTCAGCTGATAAGAAGATTTTCTGCGTTGGCAAAATACTTAGGCGTTCACTGCACGCAAGCTATTTCTCAGTAGTATTTCCATTAACAGCTGATTTCGAATTTAAAATATTGTTTGTCTATGTTTCAGGATAGATGTATTGTTTGTAAGTACAAATATACGTCTTGTTGTAACTATATCCCTTTGACTATTTACAACCTGTTATTTTGAAAATGTGATAATTTGAACTACAGCTGCTTTCCAGGATATTTATTTAATGCTTGGTTAGTAAATGATAGATTTATTTTTGGTTTGTCAAGTTTTGTGTTCTGTTCCTAGAAAATGTTAAATCAAATATCATCTGATCTTAATTAAACTCTCATTAACTTAAAATTATATCGAGCAAAGACGGCGGGTTTTAAACAAATTATTAGTGGATTTAGTAATTTTGAATTTATGTTGACCGTTTATATTTGATTGTCATTATTACATTGTTTACATTGCATGGTACCGTTTGCTTAAAAGCTTAATTTTAAATATGCTTTTCGTATTTTTGAAATTGGGAAAATTAGTAAATTTACAAATTTAAATGACCGGTATTGGGATATTTATTTAATGAGGTTTTAATATTTGATTGGCAGATAATAATTGTTAGAAAAATACACTAGAGTGGATGGTGACACACTGTGACATTAAATTTTATTAAGAAGTGTTCTAAATGTTCGTTTTATTTTTGTTTGTTAAATGTGTTTTTATAAAATATGTTTTTAATCAGTGGAAAGTGCAAAGAGTTTGTAAGTTCTGATGATGACGTGTAGAGAAAGAAAGAGGTTGGCGTGTGAAGCAGACAAGAGGTTCAATTATTATAGAATAGATAATGTATGTGTTTTTTGTTTGTTTGTTTTTAATAAAGGCGTTGTTAAAAATTATATACTATATATTATCCAATGGAAATGCCTAAAATATGTCCTCTACTTAGGTGGTGAAATTATCTCATCTTAGTCCTTAAGAACCGATCATCAATACACTTTACCGATCCCTTGAGCTCCCTACTTTCCTTTAGATCGCAATACCATGTGTACAGGAAGTCGGGACACATCTACTGATTTCCCGAGGGACTTTGTGGCGGTCACCGTGTAATTATGACGCTGTTATTGCTCCCGTAAATATAGTCCAAGCTATACGGTGTTCGGTGAAAGATGGGACAATATTAGAAACTCGTAAGGTGTAAAAAATAAGTAAACAAATATTCCGTACATATGTATAGTATAAAGGTGGTACATTTGAGTGTTAGTTTATTTCAAATTATCTTAAAAATAACGTGTCTGATTTTGATGACGTTGATGTGTGAAGCTAGAAACGATAGATTTACACTTAAAACTAAAACCAATAGATATATCTTACAACATTAAGAAATAATCCGTATCCTACTACCACGGTTTTGAAATTTTTCGTAATTACGATATTTGTACTAGAATGGTATTAGAAAGAAAGGGTGCTCATATGATATTTTCAATGGAGGCTAGTCCGTGGTGTAGAAATTAAAAAGTACTTTTCCCTTCTTCGGCAAAAGGTTGTACGGGAAAATGTTTGACTTCCCCGGAAAACTTTTAAAATTTGGGAAGCCAATTTGGCTTTTTAATTAAAATATTAACACGCACAGCATTGAGTCTTTACCTTTACACCTTTAGTGAATACACAAAGCACAAAACTACAGCGCGAATTAAGGCCTCTCTAAGTAGTGCCGCAGCAGCTCATGCTTGATCACTTGTACAAAAATTAAATAAGTACATGTGAAATGAAACAGTACATTAATATTCAAAAAATATTCTAGTATCACTTCTAAGAAATACTGATTTTTAAATAATTCTATAAAAAGAAAGATTCCTTACTAAATTATTATTTTACATATTTTTCTTCCCCTGGGAGCTAGGGTCTGCCCCGGGTATGGACTGTCTTGTTAAAAAATTAAACATGGAACTTTGAAAAAGTATAATGCTAGAGATGATTTTTCTGCATTCTGTCTCAAGTTTTTTTCTTTTTTAAGAGACAACTTTCCTTTCAGGATTTTGTAATAGCAACCAGGGGCGTAATTTGGGGGTATTTGATTTGAAAAGTATTTACATTATAATTTGAAAGTTTAAAATAGTGGGCGTGTAATGATGATGCCCAACAACAGAAAAGACCAACCTTTATAGTTGCAATATTTTCGATCATATCATTAATTTAATTATTTTAAACAATAATTGGTTCAACTATAAATATCTATAAAAGTAACTATTTGTTTTGTTTATGCCCATTTTACTTCTATTATTCGCATTATGAAACAACTGCCCCCATTTCAATTTGCAGCTCTCTAGCTGGTCTGGAAGTATCCAAACATTTACATCAGTCAGTCAGTCACCACGTGTAGCTATATTATATTAGATACTAGTAACTGCAATCATTTCAAGATAAAGTTTGCCCCTAAAGGATGTCTCAATATATGGTGAAATAGCTTAAAATGACGTGTTTTATATTGTGAACATGTTTAATTTTTGTGGGGACCCAACGGCCCCTCCAACGTTTTGGTGAAATGGCGCCACTGATAGCAACGGTATGCAACAGTCCGTTAGTGTATAAATCAGGACATTAAACTTGAGATTGAACATTTTGGTTTAAAATATTCCAGTTTGCATCCAGCCTACATATTTATCTATCGTTGTTTTAAAATAATGTATGATATTTAATATTTCCAATCAGATAAACAAAAAATTAATGCCATCAATTTAAACTCAAATAGTTGTTGTAAAATAATACGTGTCTAATTGTAAAGTGTCTACGTAATACTTTTTTTGGGTTTTGTCTAAAATAAAAATAAATTAATGATATTGTTGTGCACATTTTGTTTTTGCGCACGACCTTATATCCCGTCTGGTTCCCGATCGAACGTAAAATCCCATAAAAGTACCCGGTTAAAATCAAGTGATCTATTTTACCGTGGGGCATCTTCTGATCAGAGGCTGACGGGTGGGATGCTCCACGAGTTAGTCAACTGCAGATGTTCATAATCCGAGGCCTCAAAGTTGATGTGGAAACTCGTAAAGCTATTTAGTGCTTTCGTGAGTAGATAAATTTCTTAAATTTAAAAAATTTAGGTTAAAAGCCTAAAACATATAAACGTAATTTTGAAAATTCGCTCAACTCACGTCAGCGTTTTAGCTACGCGATCTAACTATTCATATTCTGGTAGATCTCTTAGAATGTACTTGTAATAATATTGAATGACAATGAAAATAAGTCGTCTTTAAGTTCAGGTTTCCAAAAGAGTTAACAATTACAAGATGGCTGACTGTTCCGAACACCTAGTGTGCTAGTCTTTTGTTTATTTAATTAATTACATCCAAATTTCAAGTAGTATTTCAAATTGCGACGTAATTATAAACTATGTTTTGCTTGAAGTACGCATTTTCTCTTTATATTTTAACCTTTGACTTAGTAAAATTAATATTGTTACAAAGTTAAAACATTCCTCCCAGAGTGCAACAAAATTGTCAGCGTTATTAAAACAATCCAGCAAACACAGCTTTGACCCTCTGATGTTAATTTGTGTCCTTCGCTTTTACGAGTATGTAATTTATTCAATTAGGACGACTGAAGTTAGTTAAAACGAGAAAGATATTTGTGAAGTCCTTTCTTGTTTGCTTTAGTCTAAAGTAGATTTCAAATTTAATTCTAATTTAGAGATCCAAAAGTGTTTGATTAAAATATTATTCGCAATTCTTTACTGGATTAGGAAGAATGTTTGTATATTGCTTGGTTGAATAGAAGTAACAACTTACTGTATAATTAGAACTAACACAACATGTTTACTGTACTGATAGAAAATTTAAAGCAGACGTCATGGTTGCGATTCTTCCATAGCTGATTTGTCATATTCTGGAATCTTAATAGAAAGATGTTTCAAAGTTAACCAAAAAGTGTGTATCTGTGTGAGTGTGTGTAACTGAAATTGTGGCTGTATCGGTTTGTGTATCTGTGTATTTTTATATTATGCATGAGGGATCTACACTGAGTTTTTTTTATGAATTTATTATTACTATTTTAACAACGTACGAGTACTTTGCACAGTGTAAATATGCTTTGTGCTTGAGTATATGGGATATATGTACTTATATGTATGTTTGAACAAGTATCTGTGTGTATAGTGTATAATAAGATCATTTGTAATAATAAAGTAAGTTTTGTTAACCCAGAGGATGTTTAATACTGTTTACTAAAGAAACCCTACTTTTATTTCTTAGACTACATGTCAAGTAAAGTACTTTAACTATTCTATTCCATCCTGTCCTATTAAATACAATTATATTCTATCCTATGGTATTCTTTCAAATCTTATTCTTTAATATGTTATTCCATCCTATCCTATTGTGTCCTTTGCCATTCTAGTCTATCCTATTCTATTGTATTCTACCTTTATTATATCCTACCCTATTCTATTCAACCCTTTCTTAATCTATTCTTTCATATCTATTCTTTCATATTCCATTCTATCCTAATGCATAATTCCTATTTAATTCTATCATAGTATATTCAATTCTACTCTACCATAGCTTGTCCTTTTCTATTATATCATGTTCTATTCTATCATATTCTATCCTACCATATTAATTCTATCCTTTCGTATTCTATTCGATATTATGCTATCCTATCCTATTCTACATTATGCTAATCTATCCTATTCTATATTATGCTATCTATCCTATTCTACCCTATCCTGTCATATTCTAATCTATACAAATCTAAAGGGTATACGACGTCAATTAAGTGGGAAAAAAGAGTGAAATTAAGAAATATTTTAAAAGAAAATTTTAAACCAACAGTAAACAATATACGGCTGACTGAATATGTTCTGTGTCAGTACAATAATGAGCTTTATACTCCACACCACTAAACTGTAGACTGTATCCAAGTGAAGTTTGCATTGACATTTTTGATTGGCAGCCATTAACATATTTTTTTAAACAAATACTACATACTATAGTGTAAATACGTTCAGTGTTAAATTAGGTTTAAGTGGAAAGGATCACTTTATATCCATGATGCGGGAGATAATTTAAAAATCTGAATAATAAGGTGATAATACGACATATTGCTTAGCATCCTCTTTTTCTAGAAACAGGAATAGAATCAAAACTCAAAAGGTTTTTACCCATACATCATTAGGTTAACGGTTTAGGAGATGATTTGAAAGTTGTAATGAGTAGGCAGTTATAATCCGACCGTCTTTCTAAAAATGTGGTGCATTCAAAACTAAAACAGTTTTTTCATTATTATTTCTGGTTGTTTAAATAATTTCTTAATGACTACACGACGTTGTTAATTGCATATGTGAGAAAATTTGAAAGAGAAAAGGTTGTGAAATTTATACTAAATAACATCAAAAAAATTAAGTTTTGTATAAATAAAATATTGAAAGGCCATTATTGAGAGTTATCTTTTGATTATTGCAGCACGTGTATTTCTAAAGTTGGCGACTTTGTCGTTAAAACGAGTTTGAGTAATAAATGAGTTCATAGATTCTGTAATTCTCAATACAGTTCAATTTCTATTCTATCAAGTAACATTCTGTAGGCCTATAAATGGTTTTAAAATACATTCTGATCGTCGGCGTCGATTTAAAATACAGAACTCGTACTCAGCTGGTGAGTTTACCACTAATCAGCTGTTTACTCAAACTTCTCTAAAAGCTATTTCTCAGCGGGTTTACTTTTAGGTTAGGTTTTAGTTTATGCGTAAGCCTAATTCACGTTGGTTCTTACTCATGTTTCTCCATAAGCTCAATATTTTCATTTATACTATACACGTAGTATAATTTACCATCTTAACTTTGAGGTTATGTTTACTACTACAACTTTATTAAAAAGAAATTAGTATGCGTGTATTGGTAGCAAAGAAGTTGGCGTGCGATCACGCATTTATCACCCCTATGAAGAAAAGTCGTGAATGTTAACATTTTAAAACATTAATAAAACCATACTCTCACTAACGCCTGTCTTTTTACTTAATCTCATGATCAATTCCTGGATCGCAATACCGTGTGTACAGGAAGTCGGTAGACACATCTACTGATTTCCCGAGGGACTTTGTGCGGCGGTCACCGTGTAATTATGACGCGTTATTGCTTCAGTCTATGCTGTAAACAGTGAAAGATGAACCATTAAAAATTTACAGTTTATTGAATGTAATGCGAATAAAAGTAATTAATTCAGAAAAAAATATTAAAAATAATTGTAAAGTAAATAACGGGCCAGGTGTGTATCAGACACGCATTAAAATTTAATTTCATATTTCATTTTACTGTGTTCATTTACATAATATGTACATATTATGTACAGTAAAATGAAACATGCTCTTCTTGGTTAATGCTAAGAAGAGTGCGAACCAGCCAAACAACCAACTTGTGTTCCACTCCTACCATTCAATTTGAAAGACAGTTTCTTTAATGTTTTACAAAAGATGAGTAAAAATAACAATCAGTGAGACTTCTTGCATAAACTCGTCATCGTCAGTACTTACTGTCAGGGCTATAGAATACAAGGGCTGGACCAGTCCGCCAAGGAAAGCGTTCTCGCCACTGCCACTGTGATGACGTCACGGTGGTAACAACTGCTCCATTCCCAACGCTTTTTATAAGTATTTCTGCTACAATAATTTCAATTTCTTAGCAAAGCTGTAACATTTTTATGATGCGCTCTTCTTTAGTTTTAGTATTGACACTACACAAAGAAATAAATAGACTGTAAACAATAATTAGTCTAAAGATATAAGCAGAAGACAGGGTTACAATAAAACTAACTAATTCGTAGGTAATAAACCGATGTAGTGTACTAATGTTAGCATACTTTTAATTTGATTCTCTGAAACATATCTGAAAACAAAATATGAAATTGAACAAAATGTGCCACATTATTAAAAATATTTGTATTTATTATAATAAACGACCAAAACTTGAATGTCATACTGCAGTTTAATAAATAATGTGTAATACTTATAAAATAAAACACATAAAAGTTATAAATACTTACACATAATGAGTAGCTTAAATGCAGATATGCACATGACATAATAATTACTGCTGAAATAAAATATTTAAAAAAAACTGCTTTATAAAAAATTTCCTTTCCTAGGCCTTAGGGAATAGTTAATTTAATAGTTGAATTTAAACTATTGAACTATTTAAATTTAAATTGATACTGAGCAATTTAATTTAGTCTAGAAGTTTAACTTAAAATTATGTTTTATTTTTGTCATCAATAATTTTATTACTCTATTTTTAAATTTGATTATAATTATTTGTATATTATATATTTATTTGTATCTAATTATTCTGAAAATTTTAAGTGCATTTTGCTAGTAAATATTTTTTTTAACATTTTAACTTAAAGCTGCAAAAGAAATTACTTGAGGATCTTGGTAACTTTTTAACATACAGTAAAGTAATCTGGCTTGCATCTCTTACATTAAATAAATAATATTTTTTAATGTTTATTTTAATTTGAAGCTGATTACTTAAAATTTGTTGTTTTTAAATTTTGAGTTATCAATAATTACCGGTACTCTAAGTTTAAATCTTATTATTATTTATATATTAGGCTATACATTTATTTATTTATATCTCATCATACTGAAAATGTTTGTTTTAATGTATTTTGTTAGTAAAGGTGTTTCTTGGAATATTCAAGTAACGCTGCAGACAATATTAGCCTACTTGATAATCTTGGCAACATTTCATAAAGTAATCTCGTCTGCAATGTAACATTAAATAAATAAATACCTTGCTAAACATATAATTTAGGTAATTGTGTGTATTGTATAATTGTTTAAAGAAATTCATGGAATGCCTCTTCGAGAAAATTAGCCTTAAAGGCGAAAAAAGCGAAAATCTCGCGGAATTATATACCTTCTTCAAACACTTGCACTGAACAAAATAATTACTCAATATTAACCAAATTTGGTAAACATATAATTTAGGTGGTTGTGTGTATTGCATAATATTTTTAAGAATTATCATCTGCAACGTTATATCAAATAACACGTGAGAGCTAAGGCAAACCGTGCTTCCACGGCGTGTCATGGTACCAGAGTGACGTCATGTAGGAGGGGGGCAAGAGGAAGGTTGGAACAGTCGGCGAGCGTCAACATCAAAGAAGTGGACCAGCCCTTGTATTCTATAGCCCTGACTTACTGTACCGTCCATGTTATGATGGTTGATACCTTAGGGCCTATACATTTATTAACTATCTATAAATACTGAAACACATGATAAGGCGTTTTTCTAAGTTATAATTAATTTAACTTTAATTATTACTACATTAAACAATTTACTAAAGTGAAAGATTGTTTGTCGAATTATTTTAAGTTAGAAAAATTTGTAAATTTAAATAATGTTTCAAGTTTAAACAAAAATAATCGATATAATACTGCATATTTTTCTTTTGCAATCAAATTAACTTCACTTTATTGACTAAACATTCAGTTAGGAATCTAATTAGATTAATTGTCACGCAATGTCGTACTTTGCGGCTGGGAGAAGGAATGGATCAGACTTCTAAAAGCCTTCAAAAGAAAAACTGTGTAGGTGATGCCTCAGGCCTCAGGCGATAGTAAAATACAGAGATAGTAAATTTTTATAACTCTCTCTCTCTTTAAACTTTAAAGGCGGAGTTGTCATAATGTTCATCTAGTGCTCGTACTACTAGCGCTATCATTCGATCTTATGAATGAAACTAAGTTTGCTAGCATGCGACATCTGTGTACAAGGTATCTGTGGTAGTGGGATGGCAGTTTTAATTTAAATTTCATGTGCCAGTGTTATGTGTACAATGTAGTTATTTAATGCCCAACGATCTCTTCAGAGTAAAAACTAAAATTATCTGATGATGGCGTTACTGTTCCGAAACTTGTTACCGTTATAACTGTGACAAGAATTTAAGAGGTAATGCTAATTAATAGAGAATTGGTACAACAATAATGCAAATCAAAAATCATTTCCCTAAATCTGTTTTTAGATTTCAAACGAAATCGTAATAAAATATTCAGTAAAGAAAAATAAGTCCGTCTACATAAGAAAAGCGAAAATAAAATTCTGTTGAAAGCGTATATTTGTTTAGCGTTTAAATAACTTTCAGAAAACTCAAGTACCATACAGTCAAGTGTACAGAGGGTGGAATAGGGGAAGATGAAAGGGACCCTTAAGTTCCGCGTAAGGAGAGTTAAGAAATAATCCTTTTAAGGTTTCTTTGCATATCCTGAGTAAACATGTTGCCATCTGTTAGTTAACAATCGGTACAAATTATATTATAAAATTAGCTGTCGCACCCGTTCTTCCATAAGGAAAAATAGGAAAACCTTTCCAGACTTTGTAAGAAAACATTAATTTGCTAAAATGCGTCTTAAATATAATAATATATATTTACACATTTAACCTACGTTTAAATTCAAATCTATGTTTTTAGTTCTAAATAACAAACGATTTATTAAAGGACTCGGAAGTGAGCCAGGCCCAAATTTAGCTTAACGCAAACAATATATATATGGTACACGAACAAACTTGCATTGTTTTTACCCACCTCATAAATTTGCCCTTTTTATAATAATGTTACGTAATACATCGATTGAGTTCACCATAATATGATGTCACATTCTAAATTGGAAAGGATTAAATTGTTCAAGTTATAGTTTCTTTTGATTGAAGGAGGAGGTTTGAGAACATTTTGGGCGAATAATTTTGTCAATTTTCCGACCATACATTGTTGAAATTATCATAAAACATAGAAGAATTGGGATTTGACATTATAGTAGGTCATTAGGTACAAACAAGGGGGACAGCTAGTATACAATTGTATTTTATCTGACACGGTTAAAGGAAGAGTTTTGAGAATACTTTTGAAGTTTTCTTTGTAAGATTCATACATTTGTACATCATACAATCTTTAAATTATCCTTTCTGATATCGTCTAACTTATGAGACTTTACATTTGGCATAATAATAGGTCATTCGCTACAAAATAATTGTAAAAACTGACACTATACTATACACTATATACTATACAAACATTTTATGATGCCCTATTCTGGGATCATTTGGGTCGTTTTCTTCTGAAAGACTTGTAAATATTCAAATTTTACTATGTTGAATTTGTTCTTTCTTTTATCGTATAATTAATGTTGAAATCATTCCTGATTGTGAATTAAAATTAAAAGTTACCATAACTACATCAATGCATAAATCAGTGTAAAGTAAACTGATCTCACTAATTATGCAATATAAAGTTAACTGTTCTCACTAATTATGCAATGTAAACTGTTTTCACTAATTATGCAGTGTAAAGTAAACTGATCTCACTAATTATGCAGTGTAAAGTAAACTGTTCTCACTAATTATGCAGTGTAAAGTAAACTGATCTCACTAATTATGCAGTGTAAAGTAAACTGTTCTCAATAATTATGCAGTGTAAAGTAAACTGATCTCTCTAATTATGCAGTGTAAAGTAAACTGTTCTCACTAATTATGCAGTGTAAAGTAAACTGGTCTCACTAATTATGCAGTGTAAAGTAAACTGTTTTCACTAATTATGCAGTGTAAAGTAAACTGATCTCACTAATTATGCAGTGTAAACTAAACTGTTCTCACAAATTATGCAGTGTAAAGTAAACTGGTCTCACTAATTATGCAGTGTAAAGTAAACTGTTCTCACTAATTATGCAGTGTAAAGTAAACTGATATCACTAATTATGCAGTGTAAAGTAAACTGATCTGACTAATTATGCAGTGTAAATTAAACTGTTCTCACTAATTATGCAGTTTAAAGTAAACTGAGCTCACTAATTATGCAGTGCAAAGTAAACTGTACTCACTAATTATGCAGTGTAAAGTAAACTCAGCTCACTAATTATGCAGTGTAAAGTAAACTGTTTTCACTAATTATGCAGTGTAAAGTAAACTGATCTCACTAATTATGCAGTGTAAAGTAAACTGTTTTCACTAATTATGCAGAGCAACGTAAACTGATCTCACAAATTATGCAGTGTAAAGTAAACAGGTCTCACTAATTATGCAGTGTATAGTAAACTTTTCTCACTAATTATGCAGTTTAAAGTAAACTGATTTCACTAATTATGCAGTGTAAAGTAAACTGATCTCACTAATTATGCAGTGTAAAGTAAACTGTTCTTTCAATTATGCAATGTAAAGTAAACTAAGCTCACTAATTATGCAGTGTAAAGTAAACTGATCTCACTAATTATGCAGTGTAAGATAAACTGATCTGACTAATTATGCAGTGTAAATTAAACTGTTCTCACTATTTATGCAGTGTAAAGTATACTGAGATCACTAATTATGCAGTGTAAAGTAAACTGTTCTCACTAATTATGCAGTGTAAAGTA
>JAGFPH010000586.1:405163-418652 GCA_018207615.1 Philaenus spumarius
AGTGTAAAGTAAACGTATCTCACTAATTATGCAGTGTAAAGTAAAATGTTCTCACTAATTATGCAGTGTAAAGTAAACTGATCTCACTAATTTTGCAGTGTAAAGTAAACTGATCTCACTAATTATGCAGTGTAAAGTAAACTGATCTCACTAATTATGCAGTGTAAAGTAATCTGATCTCACTAATTATGCAGTGTAAAGTAAACTGATCTTACTAATTATGCAGTGTAAACTAAACTGTTCTCATAATTATGCAGTGTAAATTAAACTGATCTCACTAATTTTGCAGTGTAAAGTAAACTGTTCTCACTAATTATGCAGTGTAAAGTAAACTGATCTCACTAATTATGACTTTAACTGAACATGTTTCCTAATATTAATATTTACAGATACATTTTATTAGATGGTACGTTCAAGCAATTTAAATAGATAGACAAAATCAACTTATTAAACATAATCAATAAGTACTGAGATCAAAAGTATTTCGGCCAGAATAATAGGTATACAGTTTAAGGTGTTCGTCTTATTTCAATTAACCAGAGCAGCCCTCTTATTAGTAGTCTAGCTAATTAATTAAAAACGTATCAACATCATTTTTTGAACGCAAATTTTCCTATTTTAACCTAGCAAGTTTTATTTTTACCTTACATCATTTGTCTTATTGATGTCAATTTTTTAAATTTCTTCATTTTTAAATTGTAGAATTTGTCCTTTTTTATTAATCCCTATAACCGATTTTAGATATAAAGAAACATAGAATCTGTCGCAATTAATCTTAAAAAAAGTAAACTCTTTTTTTGAATATCCTAAATTATGTTTCATTATGAAATAGGTTTAATTGTGAAATAATATTTAATCTGAACTAATAAAACTGATACCTTTCAAATCGGCCGACTGTTTAGAACACTTATCTTGTTTTGAAATCGCACTTTTCTTTCTTTAATTTTTATAAAAAACTTTTTTTACATTAAATATTATCTGTATCACAACCTTTTTCCAAGTTTTCTTTGAAAATTTGTAATTCAAAAATATAAAGCGCATAATATCTTGCCTTTTATATTACGAATTAAGAATTAAGAAAAACCAATCATCTATTTAAATTTATCTATTTTTTCCAAAGAATTTCATTTTTTAAATTATATTATTGACTATAATAAACTAAAATAGTAGTTCTGTGAACAGTAGACCTCGCTCGTTGAAATAACAAATGTGGTTTTGAGCTTAGGTTAAAAATAGTGAGCCAGTAAGGAAGTAAGCACAAGGTTCAGCCAGTTAAACATTATTTACAATTCCCGCGATTTCGGGATTTCTAGTTCTCGTTTTTATTTTTTTCTTGAGTTTTTAACTGCTAAAGATTTTCTTTTAGAGGCATTGCGTTTTATTTAGGTTAATAATGCGTAAGATAGCTAAAAATATCGCGTTATAGAGGGAAAACATACAATTTTAAATATTTACATACTTAAATAACTCAAACTTAACAATGTATCATAAGTTAACTTAAGTTCCATATCATATTCCAATATTAGAAATAATGAAAACAAACGATGTTAAAACGTCGTGATAGTATAAAACGTCAACCCATGTACCAACACTTCCCACGGTGTCCTACGGTCATTTTTGTATGTCCTTTATCGCCGCGAGGTTTCATTTGTTTTATCTCATTTTTTAATTCAAGTAAAGCTAAGTCAAATACTTTTATGAAATTTACAATGATAATTTACAGGTATACAATACAGTTCAATTCTTTTATTTATCCTCTACACTTTCTTATAATAATATGTCATTTTTGGGCAAATGATATACTGTATTCCTAAATTACTATTCAAAACAGGCCTAGTTTTGTTAGCAGTCTTGTAGTAGGAACATAAAAATTGGTGTTTTCAAAATAAGAAATTTGAAATTGATAAATATTTTTATACAATTCTATTTAGAACTAAATTACGAAACTTTTTTAAATTTATGAAAAAAATTACAATAATTTTTACTACTTTTTATGTAGGCCTAAAGTTGAACATTTTCCTTTCGTTACTGAACGTGATCGTTTCATGAGCTAATAACTTTCTTAATTTTACTTCAATCATTTTTTTTTTTTACTGGCATATATGAATTCTTTAACCCTTTAAGTACAAAAAAGCTATGGAACACTTTTGAATTTGTTTAGAATAAACGTATAAAACATGGTTGAAATACAAAAACTTGGAAGATTTTGAACAAATTCGAAGTTTACGGCCATTTAGTGAGCTTACCGTTAGAGATACGGAAAAAAAATCAAGAATACAATTTTGTTTAAAATTTAATAACAAAACGTTATTAGTTTTTAAATTCGACTTACGGTTAAGCCACAAACTGGCTTTGGAAAAAAGCTTACACTAAGAGAAACGGTCCGGCCGCCATTTTTATTTTATTTAAGGGGTTAAAAATGAAAAATGGGAAAAAAACATATACATACATGGCTCGGCTCAGGAATAAGGAACATTCATGCAAAAAATCATCAAAATCGGTCAAGGCGTTTGGCCGTAATAGTGAGACAGACATACAGACACACAGACGATATGCCGAACGGTCGAGTTAAAACGGAGACCTCGCTTACGCTCGGCCAATAAACCTAAAGAATATTCTTAGTTTTTTAGCTGCTACTGTTGGAGATAAGAACAAAGTTTGAATAAAAACATATTTATCTTTAAAAGCCCTAAGATTTGCAATCGCACTCTATTTAAACGACTATTGCATTTGTTTTCGAAATTATACACTATTATAATATCGTAAAACTTTTGAAAAAGTGTCTAAGTTGGACATTGTTTCAAAAGGATTTAAAAAAAAATAAAACCTCCTAGTTGTAGTAAATAAACAAACAAAAAAGAAAAAATATATTAGTTTATGGATGCTATTTAGCAACGGAAAAAAGTAAGTCAAAACTATTTTGCTAATTTTTTTTAATCTTTTAAAATAAAGTAACAGTCGACCAATGTTTACTTTTGAAATTTCTTAAAAAAACCACACCCACAATATAATTTATTCTTTATAAGCACTTATTTAAAGTAAATATTTTCTATATATTATTCAGGTACGAAATATTGGGGCACCAATCACTAGACCAAGTATTTAAACTCATTCGATTGTTTGCTATAAGAAACGCACAATACAAAAAATAAATAAAACAATGCTTTGATTCCAAACTAATCTTTTGTGTTTGAGAACAGTACCAAAAAAAATTTCATAACTGGGTTAACCTGTGACTTACAGGAAAAAAATATAATACTTTTTTTGCCGTAAAGAAACAAAATGTTCCCTCTAGGAACTGTAGAGAAGCAATGTGTCTCATGTTTTAAAGAAGAAGGGATATATATATTTATGTCTGTACCAATCCAACATTAGTAGAGGCCATTCACTTAAGATTCTCGACTTTCTGAATAAGACTTTTGTACACAAACTTGATCAAAGTCAAATATATATAAACTTATTCATTTTTTTGAATCCTACTTCCTGGATCATTACTGTAAAAATGTTTTAAATTAATTTACTAACCTTCAAATGGTCTTTTATTTCCCTTTACTGCTACTGGGTCGGACTAGTTTCGACACAACCTATGTCATTGGCGAAGACGAAAATTCTAGACGATAATTATCACTTAAAACAACAAATAAATACAAACGCATACTCCCAAATAGTCCTTTATTTCCCTTCACTGCTACTGAGTCTGACTAGTTTCGACATAACTTATGTCATTGACAAAAACATACATACATGTCATGGGTCGTCCGTTATGCGTTTGAGACGATCCGCAAGTACTTGTGTGGTAAGCTATGTCCCATTTTAAATGACTTAACGACCCTTTAATGGTGAACTTTTTGTGTTTATACTTTTATGTGTCGTGTAGTGCTTTGTGTTAAGTGATAATTAATTATCGTCTAGAATTTTCGCCTTCGTCAATGACATAGGTTGTGTCGAAACTAGTCAGACCCAGTAGCAGTAAAGGGAAAAAATAAATTATATATATATATATAATATATATATATATAATATATATATATATATAGTATAGTATAGTATATATATATAGTATATATATACTAGCTGAGTACCCGTGATTCGCTACAAGGATTTTTTCATAACTATGTTACAAAACTAAATTAATTTTCTCTCATTTTCTTTCAAAAAAACAAACATATTTCGGCTTGTTTTAAGCAGACGGATTCATTATCCATTACTGAATATTTTATTAGTGATTTCCCTTGAAATAAAAAAACAGACTAAAAGGAAAATGTAAGAAAGTTTTAATCTGATTTCGTTACATAATTAATTTGTATTTTGTAAATGGGAGGTTTTAAAACATCCTAAAATGTTAACTTGTTAAGTTTTGCTTTTTTTTGTAGATTCGTCAAGAATTTACATAAGTTTTTCATACGTGTAGATTCTTTATTTTACCTTAATTTGCGAGGCTATTCGACAGGGATAGGAAGGCGTATTTAGTAAATTACAATTCTGAACTAAGTTAAACAAAAACATATGTTTATTAAATAAATCATATGGAAAGTGGAAACGGAAACTGTAGTCTAGCCCTTATGCTCAAAGGTCTTTTAACTTAAATTTCATTAAACACGACCCGCATAGAAAATCCTTGCAGTACGTATTTCTTTCCATTACATCACACTGCTCCAATTTTAATGTTTCTAGAGACCTTAAAAATAAAGTGTTAAAAATATTTTTGTTGGAAACACGTGGATGACTTTTTGGGAGTGGTAAATTTCTCTGCATATGGTAGAGAAGTTAACCTGTAGATTATAGTTTTACAGTTATTAAACGGTTTCCATAAATTATTGTAATTTCCCTTTAAAAATAGAATACAATACAAATGAGTTTTACACTGAAGAAAGTTTTTTTCGCGATACACCGGATGTTCCACAAAGAGGTTGCTATTTTTGAATTAACAAGCAGAGGTACGGAGCACTCAAATTTTACAGTTCCTATGTTACACAGATATGTAAAAAAAGTACCATCGAGTTTAATTTTGTATGGATTATCAAAAACAAAATGGCGGAATAACAAAAATAGCAAAAATCCTCTTCATATAACCACTTCCTCCTACAGTACAATGCAACTGAAATGTGCATTGCCATTTAATTTGTTGAGCCTCGATCAATTACTTTTTCAATTTAACCAAAAATTTAATTTTATCTATTGTTATTGGTTTTGAAAATAAATATGAACAGATTACATACTTTTAAAGGACCTACACAATAACTGTTCAAAAAATTATATGAAAAACTATATTAAATTTCAATATTCATTATACACTTACCTTGTCGTCTATTACATAATCCACTAAGAGCATTTTGTTAAAATCGTTCTGTCAAACTGGGCACTCGTTCAACTAAGGTGTTTTTAATAAAGATTTTAAATAAACCTCACGCACAAACACTGTGTAGGGAATATCAGGAAATGTAAACATCAGAGTGTGGATATTCTTACCGAAGTGTAATTACATGTCTGTGAATCTCCCTCCTCCTGTTGGTCCTGTGGGAAATCTTGGCGAGTTTCCTTCAGATATTCCCTAGCAACACGCATCCTCGGTATATGTACATATGCGGATGCTTTTATACATATTAGGCTTTCACGTGCGTAATGCTCTGTGCATCTAATAATGTAGTAACTTAATATACTGAGAGTGCGTTTGATAAATGTGTTGTTAGTTGTGGGTGTTAGTTCTTGGTTTTATCATCTCATGATCGCTAAACCGTTAAAGATACATTATAAACACACTGTGAGAAAATTTTGGTAATATACAGTGTTACCAAATTGCGTTCGAAATTTCAGGATGTTGTACCTTGGAGTAAAAGGCTTTTTAAACTTAGGTCCAGAAAATTTTCACAGCTTGTATTGACAATGTTTTATGGTAGGAATAGTTTATTGTAATAAAATGAAATTGTTAATAACGTATAGTTAAAGTTATTATACAAAAAAATAATCTACCGGATCGGTTCATCCATTTCAAGATAGTTTTGTAGTATTTTAAAAGTTGCCCGTGTTCAATTTATAATCGGAGATGACAAAAAATAACAAAGTGTATTATTTACACTAATGACTGGAGTTACTTGGTAGAACTTGCTTTTAATAAAAAAAAAAAACAACAAAGTTTATTGAGTCTTGCCGACCATGGTTTCGCCAGCGACGGTATTGACAAGGTAGTTTGTCACATAACTCTGTAACACAGATCTTGACAATAGGCTCAATACTATTTTAAAATAGTGTTTTAAAATACTACAAAACTATCTTGAAATGGATGAACCGATCCGGTAGATTATTTTTTTGTATAATAACTTTAACTATACGTTATTAACAATTTCATTTTAGCATTTCATTTAGTAAATTCTACAAAGTTTATTGAGTCTTGCCGACCATGGTTTCGCCAGCGACGGTATTGACAAGGCAGTTTGTCATATAACTCTGTAACATAGATCTTGACAATAGACTCAATAAATTTTTTTGGTGGAAATTGAGGCTTATATTAAAGTTCGAGAAGGTATGGAATTGGTATACAAAGAAAGCGGGGGTGTCGCCCAGTTTAATGTTGTTATAATAATATTACTTCTACGTAACTAATTTTTAATAAATGTACTCAATCCAATTTATTTTTATAACATAAACACTTTCGTTTGAGGCAAAAATACTTTATTAAACTCATTGTACCAAAGCTTTTATCATTTCAAATCATTAAAGGGCTAAATTTGCCTTTTTACTTGTTGCTTTCTTCTTCAGCAAATTAATGTTCTTCAAGAATACTTTAAACTCCCTCTCCTTAGAGTTAGGGATGCAAGAGGTTCTCTTGGCTTCTCACGTTTGGGCTTGATTTAAATAACACAAAACTGGTAGATATACGTACATAACGTGTTTTTACATTAAGGATACTGACATTTTATAGTTGTTTTCTAGAAAAAGGTAATCATGGGATCTAGAAACATTATTTGGAAAAATGTTTTCATGCTATTGCACTTAAAATAATCGATCTACAACTTAGTTGAAGTCGTATCTGACTGTTTTACAAAGCTGACGCTTTTATCAGTAACATGACCATATATTTGAAAAGGGAACAGTTTGTATTCCTGTTTTTATGTAAAGATGTGTTTTAATAACTACCGATAGACGATTTTAAAAGAAAACTTGAAATAATCTGTAAATATTATAGCTTGGCTGACATATGTAACGTTAACAAAATACAAAACATTTTTTTTTTTCAACATCCTAGATAAATTCACATAAATATCTAATAATAAATAAATTAGGTTTCCATAAATAGTATTTTTTAATGATAAATCTGTCTTCTAAAGCGTAGCCTCACTCGATCTACCAGATCGATTACAATTATTAATCTATACAAAAACAGCTGACTGGACATAACGGCATACTCGAGCGATAAGGAACAAAGAAAGCTTACACGGCATTCAAACTCTAGACGTCACGACAGATAAAACGTTTAGCAACTTTTCTGAGAACAGGTAGTTCTAAAACCATGGGGTTTATAAAATATAGTTAAATGTAAAATAATACAACCTCAATGTGTTAAGTGTTAGTTTTTTGTAAAAGTAAACCAGTTTATACAAGCTTAACTATGTAAAACATTAACTTCAACGAACTCGCTTCAAACCCAGGATGTTAAGTAATCGTCATATTCGCTAAGTCCAGGTACACATCTTTGCTCTATCCTATATTTAAATAGAAATTTATGTTAATTGCAAACTGAGTTAACTATTTTATCTTTGTCTTAATTAATTCTAAACATGTCTTAAGTAAATTTTGTATTTGTTTCATTTCAATTTGTCTAACTATTTTGTTTATATTTGTACAGCTTAAATAATTCTTCTAAAAGGTTAATATTGATTACCAAAAAGGAATATTTAAAATAATGTTGTATTATAATTATATCAGCCATTTTTTTAACAGCCTTTTCAAATATATTACAGCTTTAGTTTTTTTTACAGTATTAATTTAAATGCTTGAATTACAGTTAAATTAAAATGTGGAAAATAGCCAAAATAATCTGATAAATCCATCTCAGAAGTTTTGCATAATTTAACGATTGCAAAATGTCTTTTAACTTCTTGCAAAATGTTGTATAAACATGAATTTTCTTGCAAACTGTGTTTTTGTAATGACTGGTGCATTTTGTAATCCTGGCTTGATTTTGGCAGTTTCATCTGGTCCAAGTTGACTCCCAGTTTTACCTCCAAGTCTACTCCCAGTTTGGCCTGCAGTATTTTGTGTCAACCACCAGTTACCGGTACTTCAAGTTGACTCAAGTCAGCAAATTTAAAAATGTATAGAACTTATAAGTGCTATATGGATTGTGTTCAATAAATACACAAGATTTGTAAGCGAAGAAGCCACAAACTCTCTTTTAATGTAACAAAACAAAAATCAAACTGGATGTAGAAAAGTGAATTATCTAAGTTAGTATTAAAGCTGTGTAACTATTTGTAATTTTGTGGTAATATATTGGATATGATAGCATGCATTTTTAGACCTTACAATCCCAAAGGGGTTATTTCAAGATTTAAATAGTTTTTTTGTTTATTTATTACATGAGAGACGTCTCAAAATGAAACTCCATTATTTTTATTATTTAATTTTGCTTAGCATTAAGGTTGGCCAACGAAATAAAAGTTATTAGTAAAACCATGGTAAATGTATTAAATTTTGTAACTTTGTAGAATAGCAAAATATTCAATTATAATCTGTACTGTTGTAACTGCAACAGATTGTATCTTTTGATTTTGATTATAAATAGGGAGGGTTTTTCAAATTTTACTTTTGGGGAGGGATTTTTGAACTTAACTTAATTAATATTGTAAATTTAAAATTCTTTAAAATCTTTCTTATTTTGTACATAAGGGCATAATATACATTTTCGTCGTTTTCTTTTAAGGGCTAATAAATAAATATTAAATATTTTCTTTTGAAATATTTCTTTTAATAAACTACAAATCTGATAAATTTTGTAGTTAATTTTCTCCTGTGAATAGTTTACTCTGTTTGAGACATACAGTGTTGATATGTTGATGTTTTTATTAATCTTATTTAGTTATCAACTTCTGACACCAAGGAATCCTTGACGTAGCATTTCTGCAGTTCAATATAAATCAGTGTTTAGTAAATAATTAATGTTTTTAATAGACAAGAAGATTTTTAGTTGAACCCTAACCTTTTTAGTAATATTTTTTGTTTCTTAATGACAGTTATACTAATGAAAAATAGTGAAGCAATGTTAAAGGTAAACACATTGATAAAGGTAAACAGATAAATAAAAACCATTAAACATATATAGTTATTTTTGTCTAAGGAAGGAAAGTATCACTTTGTCGCTCCGAAGAGAAATGTTCTCAAAGTGAAGGGAACTACCCTCGTAAATCAATGACATTCATATTTAAAAAAACACAATTGAGGCTATGCCAAGAATACACAGACAAGGAAGTTCATTGATGCATTGTTGTTTAAGCAGTTGTTTTAATAATAATAAAAAAAAAATTACATGATTTAGCGGGCTGAAAAGTGTATATAACAAGAATTGAGAATACTTTTCAGACCGCCTACAGGCGGACGACAAAGTGCACCAATTATTTTTATGTGGTTATAGCTGGTGGAAAGTAATAGCATTTAATTAATCTAAAACTATTAGTAAATTAAACAAACAACTTATTTACAAAAAAATCAATACTAAACTTACCTGATAAGGAATAGTCTGAGCTACTGAACGAAGACCACCAATAAAAAGAACAAGAAGACCTATCAGAAAGTATAATAGAATACACTCCTATTCTAAAACAACGATGAAAAAACAGACTACCATAGTTAAACAAAACACAATTAATTCAAAAAGGATAAACTATATAGCCACAAAAATAATTAAAGAAATAATATAAGACAAGATACAAAATAAATAAAACAATTAGTTCTTTATTAAATAACTTAATAGCATTAGAGAAAAACAACCTTTGAGTAAATAGCATCTTTTCTACTAAAATAAAATAAAGCTACAGTATTAACATTGCCCACTTAATATGATTAGTGGAAATAACAAATAAACAGCCTAACTATTTTTTGCTTTCTAATGTTAAATCATAAATTTTTAAGCCGCAATCCTGGCTGTACTAATGTTTTTGCAGTAAAAACCCCGTTATAGATTGACATTAAAGTTCTTGGATGTTATGATTATTGTTTAACATTAATTAATAAAGTTAAAAACTCAAACCGTGGTTTAACAAAACCAACGACAAATCAACAATGTTTACCACGCCAGTAAAAGTTTCGTTAACTCGGATAAATATTGTTTGTTTAGTAGAACTAACTTAAATACTTTATTTCGTATTAAAGTTCAGAGTTCGTCATCGATGAACTTCGCCGTTTTGTTGTTGATAAGGGTTCAATAAATTATAAACGAGAAAAGGAACGGAAAGAGATATAACGCGGCAACGCTGACACATGGCTTAAATAAGTAAAGGTTTTACCATCGACACTGAAGTGTGAGGTCCCTGAGGGAAAGAAGCATTCTGTTTGGCATTTATTTCTATATTATTTATGGAAACCTTTCCAGAAAAATTTGGAAATATTTTGACAACTCGTTTAATAAGTTATTAGATCCAGTCATATCTTAATGCATTTGATAACTAGGAGGTACGCATGTACAGAACATTTATAGGTAGTTAGGGAAAGTGGTTCGGTAGACAGGCTAATATTATAAAATCTAATTTGATGCGTTATACTTTAGGGTATCTGAGAAATTACTTAAAATAATCAAATATATTTCAAAAATTTTCCAAATGCCTTAATCATTATCAATAGGTGATCATCAAAAATTTAAGTAAATCGTTTAATGTTTATTATAAAAGGACAGGAATGAAACTTATATAAAAGGTACTGTGACGTATATGTACAAAAAAATGTCATGTGTTTTATTGCGGCTAAGCCAGGTAAAATAAAATAAATTAGACCTAACCTAAAAATGTGTTGCTAAGCTAGTTATCCGAATCACCTGTTATTTTATACAGTTGGTTGCTGTCGCAATGAATTGTGAAGCGTTGAATGTGCCCTACAGATAATTACCTTGATGTAAATGAAAATATACCTTGGATAGGGCAAGGCAAATACTTTGCCAGCAAAGGCTAACCAGATTAAAAGAAAAACATTCAAATCTATCAATCTATATTAAAGAGTTATACAAAAGTCCGGCCAGCCCTTAATAATTTTAAACTGTTGCACATATCAACTCTGTACTTTCAGGAACCTTTTAAATTGTAAAAACCAATTTTTATTATGATTTCAAAAAATTTATCCGCCATCTTGGATGTAACTTTGTTTTTTAAATGGGATCATGTGGGATCATTTCGATGTAGAATTTCATGAGAAAAAAAACTGTGAAATTTGAACATCCATATCTTTAACCGATTAAAAATTGCTGCCAAAAAACCAAAGAAATCATGTTTTTCGATGTTGGCCCATTTTTCTGTACTATATAAGAAAAACAATTTTATTATTATTTTGAATTCAAAATTAAATAAGCTTTCAAACCGAAATGCCATACAATGATATTTTTGAGTGTTTGGTTGAACCACTCGAAATCAATTTTGAAAACATCAAAATGGCTGTTACTCAAAAATTTTAAATAGCAAGATATTTCAAGTCGTGGCATTTCGTTTTTTATGTCTACTTAAAATGAACAAATTTTCTATTAAATATTTTGTTCTATCTCTTATGGTTAGCCAGAAATAAATTAAAATCTGATTTTTTAGGGAAATTTTGAAACAACATTATCTTTATAAAATAAAATAAAGGTATTTTACAAGTATTGAAATGTATTTTCAGTGTAGTACAAATGGAAATTATATAGTACACACTGGATTTCGGTAGTTATGGTTCTACCAGAATTTCTCTGTTAAAATAAAGAAACACACTGTATTTAATAATTTTTTATCAAAACCTGTGATGTTAAACTATAAGTTATTCATTAACAACTTGCATATCAATATATGCTTGTATAATAAAACAGTGTGTTTCTTTACTTAAAACAATCCGTACAATCCGATAGATATTGGTTTGATTTTGATTGCCATGTGCACATTTTCTGCTTGTTAGGACAGCATATTTTAAAGTCAAACTTTGCATTTGCATGTCTGAACAATCTACAAACCACAAACTAGAAACGTTTTGCTATTATTCTTTAACTTTAGAAAACTGATAAAACTTATATTTATTAATTGGTTTTAATTACAGACAGCTTAATAACATACCTCTAAACAAACAAAATAAAAAGTATTTCATTTGATTTAAGTTAATATAATGCTACGAATACCGACTGAAAGTAATACTCTGTGTTACAATTTAGAAAATGTTTTTTATAAAAAAATAAACGGTACCAGGAACTGGCACATACTTTCTCACAAACATATTTAAATTATTAAACAGATTCACTGTGACTAAACTTCATAATTTTGTAGGTGGCGTAAGAGAGGGGATTTATTAAAGTAGGAGATTAACTAATAAATCTTATTATTATTATTTAGAGAGAAAACTATTCAATCGATTTCGAAGAAATTTGCACCAAACACGTCAATTAGGCCTGTATAGATACACGAAAAAAGATTTTGAAAAACAAATTAAAAACAACCCCCTTTATGGCCAAAACCCCCCCCCCCCCAAAAACGAGAATTTTTAGAAAGATGTGGTTTTTTGCTTATGGTAGGGTACATTAAAGGCTTCTAATAAGCCAAATTTTATCAAAATCGTTAGAGCCATTTTTTTATAAAAAAAATTATAACAGGTTTTTTAGGGTTCTTTTTGCCAAAAAAGGGGTTGTTTTTCAAAATATTTCAAAACCGTTTTTCGTGCATCTATACTTGTCTGGTGCAAATTTGTTTGAAATCGATCGAATAGTTTTTGCTTTAGCTTTGTATACATACATACATACATACATACATACATACATAAATACATACATACATACATACATACATACATACATACATACAGACAGACATACAGACAGACATTTTGTAAAAACCACTTTTTTTAACTCAGGGGGTCCCAGAACGGATATTTCCACAAAAATCGATTTATTTTGGGATCACTATACTTTCTCTATACTATAGTACGGTATAGTGAGAAAGTTAAGAAATAATTGTGTGCTTAAGACCACACGGGAGAAAGGTAAACTTCTATGACGATATTTTGATGAATATAAACTATATTATGGAAATGTTTCAATTGGTTGCTATGGTAATGAATGTAAATTGATTCAAGAAACATGTGTTGGTTCATCAGTCTAGCCCTATCTTAAAATTATTAAATATTATATAATCGAATCAACTGTTTTATCTGTTATTTTATTTTATTGGTGGCTATGGTAATGAATGTAAATACATTCAAGAAACATGTGTTGGTTCATCAGTCTAGGCCTAACCTAAATTTATTTTGTGTGTTTAATTTTAATTTTTTGTATTTC
>JAGFPH010000586.1:422158-432975 GCA_018207615.1 Philaenus spumarius
CACGAGATAGAAGGACGAAACCGGTTCTGCAATAGAACGAGATTTGAGTGAGTCACAGAATACTTAGTCTATTAATATCACATTGAGTTTGGAGTCAAAAGATTAACGGGAAAGTTTAATTAAAGTAAATTCAGTAGCTTTGTTTACCTAGTTCTTGTTTCAGCCTGTCATACGAAAGTAGTATCTAGTAAAGGAAATGTATGAAGAGCATAAGTATAGGATAATGTATCAAACCATATTATGTTTATGTTATTGCATTGTACAAATAAATATAGAGAGATAAGTTTTGCCACTGAACCACTGGAATGCATTGTTATTGATCTGTCTCTTTGTTATTAACATATTAACCTAGTGTTTGAACCCGGGTAATAAGGGTAGTTATTTCAACCCCTAACACATTTGAAAATAACGAACACTCAAAAACCCAGTTGTGTGAGGTGTTAGACACATTTTGTTCCAAGATGTCTTACATAACTTTTTTCATAACTTATTACAAAACCATTAGTACAGGAAGATCGTCTCTGTCCGTGTGATTGTGTGTTTAGTACATGTCTGCTCGGGAATTACAAAAAACTAAGCATTTTTATTTTAATGATTATTTATTAATGCTTTTGCACTAAGTAATAATAAAGTGTAGTATCCAATCTTACATGTGACAAATTTCGAATCTACGAGATTTCGTTTTCTGAAGTAGGCGTAAGTTTATCCTAATATCCTAGTAATGAATATTTGCTCAAATATTTATTTGCTACCAGTCCAGAAAGATAATTTTGAGCTCCTTCTACGATGTCTGGAAGCTAAACAGATTCGTTTTGATATACAATACTGCTTAAATCTACTCTCTCTTCATTTGCACTGTTTTCATAAGCGCTGCTTATGTCCAGCTTGTCTATTACACTTACCGATATGAACTCACTGTCAGACAAATCTTTGGTATTCATATGGCTTTGTATAAGTCCAGGGTTCTGACCAAATATTATCACCAATATGCGGTGAATAGCATTGAGGGGTGTTGGGTGATCGTTAAGCCCCCTCTCGTTCTAATTTGAGAAAACACGTTTTCTAGGCAATACTGATTTAGGCGTAAATTAGTATATAGTCCATGTTATATTCTAGTCTGGCATAGTCTAAAAGACCTTTAACAGCATTTATTGAAAGCAAAATACCTTGTTGGAAAGGTATCTTAATGTTTTTACCATAGCATCGATTCGTCGATACAAATTTGAACATATAATCAAGGCATTTTGTTAGTTTCTCTTTATAAAGGCCATAGGCACACTTTAAAGCCTGCGTCGAACCAATCATTCGCGGATACAATAAACGTTAATGTCTAATCATATCATCATGATTAGCAGGTTCATAATATTCCAATGCCTTAGCTGTAGTATTCTATTTGGACAAAATTGAGCGGCCAACCTCACATTTTGTCTTTCAGCTCCTTCACACTGCAAGTGTTTCTTATCGAGCTTATGGAAAACTTTAAGTTCATTTGAATCCGATTCAAGAATTATATACATCTTCCCTTAAATCAAAGCCCGTATCTAAATACCAGTTCCGCAATAGCTTGAGTAAGTGAGAAGCGTCGGCAAACAAAATACTTGTTTACTTCTATCTGCTGGGTTTTCAAACCATGGTTTCTCAACGCTTACATTCAATTTCTTCCATAGCCGTAGTTCCCACCTCCCATCTCTGATACACAGGCAACGACATCGTAACCACATGCATGAGCCTTATTTATGGCATCAAATACTAATTCTTGTGTAATGGTTGTGTCAAAATCTACGAAAATTGGTTGTTTCCAATTCGAGAACAACTCTCTTAAAACAATAACCTGCATCTGTTTAAATGGGCCTAAAACTTGGGTTTTTTTGTTATACTCGTATGTTTTTTTGACCTTCATCTCGTCATACTGCAGAACTGCAACCTTTTCATGCTTTTCTTTTCTTTCACCAGCAACTTTCATCAAATGGAAAATATCATAAAAACCCCTCTTCGTATATGATTATTGGTTATCCATCTGTTCAAAGTAGACAAACTTGGCAAAGGAAAGCCGCATTTTCTTTCACGATACATATGTGTTCGTTTTCCAAGATAGCGCAAAGTTAGAACTACTGAAATTTCATCGGTTATCCATTTAACCATTTTTTATTTTCAAACAATAAATCTAACTGATTTTTTTTGTGAAAACTGTTTTTCTTTAAATTTTTTTCTGTTAAATTTTGTTTGTTTTTTCCATTGAACGCATTAAAGGAGTTTGAAAGCTTACGAATTTTTAAAGATTTTTCCTCAAAATGTGCTGTTTCTTCAGTAGCTCTGCGTTGAGAATATTATTTTCTATCTGTAGTTCTATACATCTTTGATTTTGACTGCTAACTGGCCACTCGATTTTTTCAGTCTCATTTTTGCTTATAAGTATCATTTCTTTTTCAGGCAAATTTTCAGAAACTAATAATGAATCGACAAGTTTTTTTGTTTTGCCTGTTTAAATACCTGTCTTTTCTGTTTCCTACCAACCTTTCATTTTCTAATTTTTTTTAATTTTGAGTAGGCCTAATTGCTAGTTTTTGAGAAGAAACAGCTGTGGGTTTGACATTTTTTTACTAGGTACATTCAATAGCTCTGCTTTAAGATCTCGTTCATAGACCTCAGGAAAAAATGATCTGAACATACAGAACACGAATAAGGGTTCCATTTCCCTTCCCGCCTACACAAGTAAACCCATTTATTCCTTATTTGATGGTCTGTATAGACCACGCCATCGATCTGTGTTTTGATGTGGTTATTATTGCAGACAGCAACAGTACACCGTTTACCAGGCATTTATTTAAAATCAAACAAACTAATTGTTACATACCATGTGAAGCTAATAACGACGTCACAACTACTGAGACACTATTAGAACTAAGTTCAAAAACACTTGAAAAAGCCGATGAATACAAAACACTATGAACCAAAATACAACCTTACCTTATGGTACGAGTGATTCTACTGAAATACTAAAATGGCGGGCGGCAGAGCAAGGAGCAGGTGACTGTGCAAGGTCATTGAGTGACGTAAAAACACCCGCCCGCTAGCAGGCATTGTGGACGGCTGGGTGAGGCGGGCATGCGTCAACCTTCGTACTCTAATAACCTTGCACCCTTAGTACATTGCCCGGTGTCTAATTGTGGACTGTACAGTACTACCAAAACGTAATTGTTTTATTATGTAACTAATGTCTTAAATACTGTCTAGGTTCAACTAATAGAAGTCAAACCTTTCCGAAATATCTTAAATCTTTCCAATTTACAGTGAATATTCTGTACAATAAATTCTTTCATATTCAGTGTAGTCTTGTTTAAAACTGTATAGGACACATCAAGCATTGCATTATTTGTAGAACGTTATTGGTATAGTTTTGGTTTTATTTTATTATTAAAGCTTTCTTTCACACAGGCCTAGTACTATAGTATGTTCCTGTAGTTTTAGACACTTGGTAACGGAAATTGATTCATATTCCTTAAACGTTGTACATTGATTTTAATATACTGTATACATTAGGGAAAATTTCCTTAAATTTTCTAATAGTACGAATTGTTTAGTTTGTTTTGTAAGGTGGATTTTATGTTTTGATAATGTGTGTACATGTATATTTTGTTGTGGTAAAAATATATTACTTGTGTTAAGGCGAACTTTTCAGAACTGAACGAATTAGTTAGAATTTTATTTCTTCAAAAACAGGCCTTGATGAAGAACTGTTTTTATAAAACTTTTGAGGTTTGCATGTGGTTATTGTACGATAAAAAAACATTGGGTGTGCTTAAGACCACACATTGTAAGTGATAACTTCTATGACCGATTTATATTTTTATCAGTATTAATATTAGAGGGGAATAAAGGTCAACAAATTATACAAGTTAATATATTGTAAAAAAATATGATATCATATTTTGAAATTTAATAATTATAATATAATAATATCGTAATATTATTATAATTATAATATTATTATGTAATAATATTATAATTATAATACGTATGCGAAAAATAGTGATCATTATAATGTAAGCAGTATTTATTTAGTGACTAATGATTTTGAGTGAGGTATTAGTGTATGCATTCTACATAGAACTTTCTAAGAATAAACACAGTTTCCTGTAAAATATTAAATTAAATTCCTTTGTTTTTAGATTTCAAGGAAATCAGCTTAAATATTCAGTAAAGAGAGTTAATCAACATTTCTTCTTAAGCAATACAAACGCATTTTGTTGTTGTAAATATATTTCTATAATGTTTAATAACTTTCATGATGATAACTTAAGTACCATACACTCAAGGATAAAAAGGGTGGAATAGCGGAAGTGTAGGGAAGATGAAAGGGACCCTCAAGTACTGCTCAAAAAGTCTTTTTGAGGTTTCCTTGCATTTTCCAAGTAAACATGTTGCTTAAGTGTGGGTTGTAAGTGTGTAGATTAACGTAGTAACAATTGAACTGTATGCATTCATTGTTGTTTCCACGTTCGCATGCACTATGTTATTTATATTTGTTTCGAAAATAAAGTTTGAATCTATAGCTAGTACTCAGTGCATCTTTAATAATGTATAGTGTATAGCCTCTTTATATAAATGAACAAAATAATAATAGATTCTCTGGAACACATTACAGATTGACCTGAATTTTTTCAGGATGTACTCTTGGGTGGTTTTGTTTGCCAAAGAAGGATTTTTGTCAATCCAACTGCTAAAAAAGTAAGAAAAATTACTTCTCCTAAAACAACAAAGTTAAACATTTTAAACTCAGTACAACTCTTAGTTGTAAGGTTCCCAAAAAGGTACGTTTTTTAAATAATTTTCTTTGCAACCTCGAAAATCATGGAAAAAAATATAAAAATAAAATAGTATTTCTCCTTCCAAGGGGTAAGCGATCCGGTAGTTGACATTGTTCCGGTAGATGACACTTTGAAATAACACATTGCAAAATAAGGTTTAGGAATACAATACGGTTTTGAAATTGGCGCCAATTCATAGATTGGGGACTCAGCTGTTAGTCTAAGAACCCGTTTCCCGCTTTTAACAAGTGCCAGAGTGGTATGTTTGATTTTAGTCACGTAGGAAATGAGTGCTTCAGTTTCTTGTCATTCTGTTAGTGAAAGTGTTAAGGAGGTAAGTTTTTTTTTCAAATTTTGAGACATTTATGTTTAAGTAAAGTGAAATATTTTGCTTTAATAGTTTAGGAGTACAATTAAAATATGTTGGTTTGAGGTTATTTCTCCTTAATTTAAACGAACACTATTTGTAAATCATAGTGTCTACTATTGGTCTACTGAAATCTTAATTTTACCAGTAGTAGACACTAATGTCAACTACAGGTACATTACCTATACAATTTGAAAAAAAGACTGTGTGATTCAGAATTGTATTGTAAACATTTCTATATTTGATTTAATGAGTTTCGATGACTAGAACCAGTAGTTGACAGTGATGTCAACTTCTAGAACACAATATAAAGTCAACTATTGGAATATTGCCATGCAAATTGAAATTTTTCATTTTGCTTCTATTCTTTTTAGGTATTTAGGCATAAGCCATATTTTATCACCTGCCTAGTTATGTTTAGACTAATATTGACCTTGTTTTTTCTATAGGATACAACAATGCCACCAGTAAAGGGCAAAATGTGGGCGTATTCCGTGCAGCAGATGGAAGCAGCAATGAGTGACGTTGCACTTGGGATGCCTGTTTCAACCGCTGCAAAACACCATAGGCCTAATGTCCCTCGTGTAACTCTTCTTTACACGGTAAGAGGAAAAACTCCAGTATATAGGAGAATGGGACCCGAATCAGTATTAAAACAAACTGAAGAAGAAATATTAGTACACTTTATTAAATCAGTTGCGAAAGCAGGTTTCCCTGTTACTACAAATCAAGTGTTAGATAGTGTAGAGCATATAGTAAAAGAACTGAAGAGAACAAATAACTTTCGTAATAGCCGCCCAGGTAGAAAATGGTTGATGGGGTTCATAAAACGGAACCCATCAATAGCAAACAGAGTAGCAGAGAACTTAACATCTAGTAGAGCATCAGTAACCAAAGAGAAAATACTTGCATGGTATAATGAAGTATACACTTACTTAAAAGAGAATGAGATGGAAAATGTCTTAGAAAATCCAATGAGAGTTTTTAATGGAGATGAGACTGCATTTTTTCTCAACCCTAAGGGAAATAAGGTGTTGACTGCAAAAGGTCAAAAATCAGTATACCTTCAAGTGAATTCTGATGATAAAGAATGTTTAACGGTTTTAATAACAGCAAGTGCTGCTGGAATATTGGCTCCTCCACTTGTAGTTTTTAAATATGAACGTATACTAATATATTTAGCTGAAAGTGTTCCAAGGGAGTGGGGTATAGGGAAATCTGATAGCGGATGGATGACTTGTGCTTTATTTTTTTAATATATATGGCTAATGAGTAGAGTCCCCGGCAGTCTGGCGTAAAATGGAGTGGGGGAAGGTCATTGACCTTGGGCAACGCCCCCTTTTTTGGGTGTTTTTTTGGGTCTTTTTGGTTCCTAACCTAAGCCACGCCCTCTTTTTTTGGGTTCCTAGCCTAAGCAAATTTTTGGGGGTTTTCGATTTTAGGGTTTTTTTTGGGAGGTCCTAACCTAACCTAACATTTTTGGATTTTGGGTTTTTTTTTTGGGGGGGGGAGAGGTCCTAACCTAACATTTTTTGGAATTTTTGGATTTTTGGGAATTTTTTAAATTTTGGGAATTTTTGGATATTTAAAGATTTTAGGGAATTTTGAGCCTCCATCTTTTTTTTTGGCAGCCATCTTGTTTTGTAATAATTAATATTTAATTTAATTTAATTTTTTGCTTTGAAAGCAGTTTGGGTGTCTCCGAGAGTCGAACCGGGTATCACCATGACCCGAGTCCTCAACGTTAACGGTTAGGCTACGCCGAATCTGTTGAGAAAGTACTATCTTGTGAAGTATATAAGTTTATCATCCGTCAGCAACCTTGTATCAGATACAATGTGTTATAGTGTCGTCGGGATATAGTATAAATTGTATTATAACAACCCGAACATTACCGATCGTTCCCGAATCCAACCGAAGGTCACTTAGAAGAAATTATTAGCTTTAAATGTTATAGTGTTGTCGGGATATAGTATAAATTGCATTATATAATCCCGAACATTACCGAATGCCCCCCGAATCCAGCCGAATCGGACTTAGTCAAAATTAAGAGCTTTAAATGTTATAGTACCCATGTAATATAGTATAAATTGCATTATATAACCCCGAACACTACCGATCGCCCCCGAGTAAATCCGAATCGGACTTAGTCAAAATTAAGACTCGCAAACCGGTATTTTCCGAACGTAAGGCTCTCCCGAAGCCCCCGAAAGTCGTACTTGGGCGAAATAAAGCTTAGGCTAACCATAGGCGTTGCCACACCCCCTTGTAATATACTTCTACCGGTCTTACCCGAACCAAAACGACAGACTTGACCGAGCTTAGGCTTCGTTGTACCCCGAATTATTTTTATAAAATGTGTTATAACTTATGGAAAACCGAGCTAACCCGAACGTAAGGTTCTGTCCGAGTTCAATCGAAGGGCACCTAGCCGAAATAAAACTTTGGCCAAAATTAGGCTCTCCCGCATCCTTGCAAACCGCACTTAGGCTAACCGTAGGCAACCCCGCAACCCGTGCGTATGATATACACTATTTCTACCGGTCTTACCCGAACCAAAACGCCAGACTTGACCGTGCCAAAATTAGGCTCTGCCGCATCCTTGCACACCGCACCTAGGCTAACCGTAGGCGCCCCCGCAACCCGTGCGTATGATATACACTGTTTCTAACAGTCTTACCCGAATCAAAACGCCGGACTTGACCGAACTTAGGCTTCGCTGTACCCCGAATTATTTTTATAAAATGTGTTATAATGTACGGAAAACCAAGCTAACCCAAACGTAAAGTTCTGTCCGAGTCCAATCCGAACTAAGTAAAAATTAAAATTTTGGCAAACATTAGGCTCGGCCGTAACCCATGCGTATGATATACGTAACTACATAACCGACCAAAATATAACGTAATGTTTCTAAAAAGTAAAACAAGTTGTATTCGGTCTAACTCAACCCCGGGGTCACACCTCCACCAAATTTTGCAACAAAATGTCGAAAGAACGGAAATGTTAATGTTTTTAACGGAGGCTTAAGTGCAAACGAATTCTAAATAATATTTCGTACACGCAGGCAGCTATTCAGCACCGTCGTGATTAGAGCTATTTCCCCGCAACGGAATTTCTCCGCAATGGTTATTAATATAAAATTCGCTCAACTAACCGATCTTTTCCGAACGTAAGGCTCTGCCACATCTCATGCGTATGATATAACTGTTTCTACCGGTCTTTTTCGAACATAAGGCTCTGTCGCAACTCTTACAAACCGTAACTAACCGAAATAAAACTTTAGCTAACTTAATCTTAGGCTCCGCCGCACCCTTGTGTATAATATACGTAATTACATAACCAAACTTAATCGAATCCGACTGTATTACTTAACGTTAAAACTTTCTCTAAGCCACCTTTAAAATTTGTTTCAATATAAATTCTCCGTATGTGTGTTGGTAGACACGGCAGCTTAGTAACAATCACGGTTTTAGCTTTAACATTAAAATTATTAATAATTACTGTATGTTGTGTATCGTTTAATCGATTAGTTAATTATAAAATGTCTCTGTTTTATAACGCGTTCCTTTTTACTCGATACTTTACCATTTCTACGACCTTAGGCTCTGCCGCACCCTTGATTTACATCAAAACTTTCGGTAATGATTTTATGTTCTAAATTATTTACTAGCACGATTATACTTAACGCTTTTCCCCGAATTTTGTTCGACACCCCAGCTATATGCTGACCAGACATTCCAATAGTTATCAAATGTAATGTAAATCTTTTACAAATTTGGTGGCCCAGACCTATCCGATCTTTTCCGAACTAAAAACTTAGGATTCGCTGTACTCGTGACTGTTTATACTGTACAAACCCCGCATAAATTGTACTTTGAGGTTATGTTACAACTTCAATTATTATTATAATTACTTGCCCGAACGTAAGGTTCTCCCGAGTCCAGCTGAACAGCACTTAGCCGAACTAAAAATTTGGCTAACCTAACCTTACGCTCTGCCACACCCTTGTGTATGATATACGTAATTACATAACCAAACTTAAGATGTAGACTTACACATTCCAAACGAATCAGCAATAATTTATGTTAGCATGTGTAACAATGCCGAGTCGGCAGAATTGTATCCGTTGTACTGTCAAATGAATTCGCGCTACCGTCGTACGGGTTAATATTTCTAAAACTCTCTACCAGAATGCGCTGCCGTCAAAACCTTGTAAGAAATAAATTACATTTAAATTCTGTTTTTTTTTATTTCCCCATATTTACCATGGCTGCTATTAATTGCCAGTTTTCAATACACAATGTTGGGCAATAGTTTCTGACGCCATTGTACTAAAATCTCGTTACACAGCGTTAACCCAGGAGTCAAGGCGGTCACTGACCCCTAGACATGTACAAAAACCGTGTCACTCTTTTCCAAACACTTTTTTTTCTTGTTCACATTAAAATGACAATTTGATAACAGTTACAGTAAAGAAATGGTTATAGGAATGACTCATTAAAACAACTTAATATAATAGAATACAATATACATTGGATATAAATAAAAATACAATGTTTTGGCCATTCGCCCTGCCAATAATTTCGGTGTTTACAGTCCGTGTTGTTCTTTTAACTTAAGAAGAGAATCGTAATAATATTTAGCACTTTTTAAGGCACACTTACTGTCGTATTGAAAGTGCTGAGGTAATATACAATTAACCTCTTTACAGTGCGAGTATCTTTCCATCTCTGGTAATTCTTCCACGTGTGGCAGAAGCTTTCTCAAAAACTGAGCTTTTTCCAATCCTTTTGTGAAAATTATGGAAAACGGTTTGCAAAACGTGCGTATCACGTCTTCGTCGTAAGGAACGTCACCTTCTTCCCAGCCGATATGATGATAGTTTTTTGTAACCAAAGGGCTGTCTTCCGAGCGCCACTATTCAGTTGATCAAATGTATAAGGCGGTTTGAAAACAATGACACTGGAGAAAAGCTCACCTACTATAGCAAACTCTTTGATTATAAACTTATAGTTGTTATCGTGGTAACCGTGAAACTCAACTACTGCCTGCATGTTTTTTGAACAACTTAACCTCTTCGTACAATCTGTCCACTTCGGGGAGTGTGCTGGAAACGAGTTCGTCTGTGGTCAGGCATTTAATGATGTACTTGCGCAAATCCTCCTCGTAATAAAATAATTCTTTAATACGAAGGTTTATCAGAGGTATGGCGTCTTTAAACAGCCCCCACTCCGGCAAGTTCAAGTTTAAAAAATGCTGACCGTCATTGAATGTAACATAACTTTTTCCAAACACCGTTGCTACTCGAATATTCCCAACACTTAGAGTAAAACCGTAAGTAGCCTTTCCTTCAAGAGCAGAAGTTATGTCCAAAAGTAATATTTCGTTAAACACTTCGTCTGTAAAGAAAACAAAATTTTTATACCCGCCTGAATCAACAACCCTAGGCTACAACCCGTATGCTGGAATAGTCCTGTTTCTGCGATGTTTGTGCACTCGGGATTTAGGAAATGTACTGATTTTAAGAAAATACCCAGCGATGTGTTAGGTAGACTCCCAACGACCATCCTCTCTGGCTCCATGATCGTGACTGAAAGTTTACCTAAATTGCAAGCTTGGTTTACTACTGACCTATAGCGAAT
>JAGFPH010000586.1:437975-463805 GCA_018207615.1 Philaenus spumarius
TTTTAGACCTAGTAAGGGGAGGTAAACCAATCGCAATATGTGAACATCTAAAGCCTACGATATATTGAGCCGTTAGACCATTTGTGAGGTTAGACTCATTTACCGAGTTAAAAATCCCTTTCAGCATAGTTAGGTAGGCCTAGATAAGTAGGCCTTAATGTTGTTTTTAAATATTTTATTTTTTAAATGATGTATTTCTGATGTGTATCTAATTAATCAGCTTGTGATTTTTCACGGGGGCTTACTAGTAACATAATAAATAAATAGTCAGTTTTTCATTGAGTTTTTTTAATTTGTCTTTTTAAAAAACAGAAATAATTCTCTTACAAAATAATGTGCAACAAAATAGCTTATATTGACATAAATACCTTAATTCCTTGTACTGCTCACAGTCCTGTTTTGATCACACTTTATTCGGTGACGTACGTTTTGTCTATTTTTTCAGGCAGTTTCAAACCGTTTATACAAATTTTTTTTTAAATGATTTGCATTTGTTTAGTGGGCGTCAAAAAAGCTATAAATTATACATGCACAATCCACAAACATTGACACAAAAGCACAAACATACTTAATGGGGCATGAATATGCCGATGTTATATTCTGGTAAACATATCAACAGAATTCAGATAAATACCGCAAAACAACTAACGATTTAAAAAATAAACTAGCTTATATCATGGTCTGGTATAACACTGTAAGCTACAATGTAACTAATATTTACCATTATTAAGATCTTTTGTTCATTTTTATTCCGAAAATATATTTGTCGTCTTAAAATAAGGAATCCCGATGCAAATAAAGCTAATTTCCCAAGAGTGAAGGTGTGAAGTGAGGGTTGTTAATTATCCCGATTGTGTAGCATTGTGTGTACTATACATCCAGTCAACTAGGATGGCGACTAGGATGGTTGAAAGAGACTAGGATTGATTATAAAGAGGACGAGTTTGTGTGTATGCAATGTTTTAACTCAAAATCGCTTACCTAATTTTGATGAATCTCTAACTGACGGTTTGACGTGTAGGTACTAAAGGTTGTACTTCATATTGCGTTTTCTAAATTGTTCAAAAAAACTAATCGAAAAAGTTACACATGAATAATTACTTGTACATTTTATATCCCACTCTTCCTGGCTAAATCGTTAGTTAACATAAATAAGAAAAATAACTTTAAAAGTCTTGGCAGTGTAAACACCTACATAAGTTCGAGGCAGTGTATGAAAACAGGTTGTTCCAGGAGGAATGTACCATACTTCACAGGCAAATTCCTCTCATCAATATAATATAAAAAGTTCTTATTATCTTTGGACCTAGACAGCTTCGTTAGTGAGTTAACACGTTTACTGCTGATAACGCACATGTGAGCTTGATACTGAACACTATGAGAAGCGGCCTATACACAGTACATTGCGTGCTTCGCATTGGGAGAATTATCAATACAGAGAGCATTGCGTACTTCGCACTCCAATTTTAAGTCTAAGTGTTCTATGGACGCACATGTGCGTCCGCTTTAAAATATTAGTGATTATTAGGTAGAAAGGTTCAACGATAACAAATAAAGTAATTTCTACTCATTTAGACTATAAATATAAAAAATAAAAGATCAGCTCCTAGCATAGGAAATACGAAATTTGCGTAGCAGTGAACATGTTGAAGCTTCTCGAATTTGTAAACGTGGTTTCTGCTCCAAACAGTGAATTAAGCTCTATTATAATAACTGGGTTAATTAAGTGTGTGTTAAGACCTACTCCTAAAACAAAACCTACTCTAAACAGTCACACGACTATTTACTTTAAAGCATTAATCAGCTGTTAATGGAAACACTTTTAAGAAACACTTTTTCGAGGAGTGGAATTATTCAAGAAAACATCTACTTTCAGTCCTCTGAAAATGTTTAATTTGATTATGCATGTATTTTAAATATACAAATGTATTGCATCAACTATATATAGGCATAAACTTTTAAATATTTATAAGTAATTTTCATTATTCTAAATCAACTTGAAACTATATTAAGTTAATATATACAATATAAATTTAACTCACACTCAGTAATTGCGCTCTTTATACGTAATTTTACTTGTTAGTTCAAATTATATAATTACAAGTAAGCACCAGTAAAAAATCAGATTCATATTAATTAGATATACATCAGAAATAAATAATAATAAAAAAAATACTATTTAAAAACAGCAAACTTTAAGTAGGCTTACTAACTATGTTGAGGGGATTTTTAACTCTGTAAATGTTATAATTATAAGGATTAATAAGACTAACTCATATTTAAAAAATCAATTTTACAAGACATCACATTAATGATTGAAGTTGAAAAAATAACACCAAAATATATTCTAAGCAAGGTTTGGTTAAAATTAGCTGTTATATTACTCACGTACGTAGGTATTGACGTACACTCATTTTTGTAGGAGTTGATGTGGATATGTACTTTTCTGTTCGTAAATTCCAACAAAAGTTATGTCACGATAAATTCTTCAAAATTTGTATTTCTTACATTAGCTAGAAACAATCGTTTCGGTTGCATTACAGTTTGTCCGATATTTTACGATTGTTTTAGACGAAAGCTTTATTCGGATTGCTGCTAAGTTCAGCGTTAAAAAAAAAACAATGTTCCCATAGGCATTCAGATACATCCACCGGCAGGAAAACACAGAATGTAAAATGGACCCTTGAATTATAAAAAATATATAAACAGATGTGTTATGTTCACACTGGAATAATCAAAGCAGTTTTGCTCAACCAATCGGAAGATATAAGAAAATTACTGTTACGTTTTTTGGTAAATTTGTTGTTTATATTCCTTTGTTTTCAAGTAATTTGTTTGAATACATTGTTTCAAAAATCTATCGTTATATGTGTAGCTGTAAGTGGTCACTCACTGACAAGTCAAAATACCGCGAGAAAAATAACGGCCTCTCAATCATGAAATGTAAAACACATGTTGACATGCTAGTGGCAGTAAATATTTTCAACCCCTAAAAGAAATTTCCGAGAATAATATGAACATAGGTATGGCAACAATGTTAACTATTTATGTTTAACACAATGGCGGATTTACAAATAAGTTTTACTAAATTTAAATTACTTGATAAATGAGCGTTTTCAGTCAGCTGTCAATCAGCTGTTGTTTTATAAGCACACTTCTCATCTCACTCAACCGGAGATCAAGATGGAACTCCTTCACAGTATGTTAAGATGGTAAGCGCAATTTTATATCAATTTATTCCCAACCATTGGTTATGTCATGGCAGCAACCTGATAAACTGGCCTTCACGATCACAAGAGTGTGTGATTTATTTTTATGTTGGTAGTAAACAAAATGTTTATTCTCACAAAATAGACAAGGCAAACTATTACGATTTCGACACGAATAAATAAATGTTTGCCTACAGCTCCAATTTGGTTGCAGCTTTCTGCATCGTGTTCAGAGAAATACCAGGAAAAAAGTCTACATATGACAAGTTTCGGGAGAAAGCGGAAATGCATATACGGTTTCAAAGGAGTCAGGGCCGATGAAAAAAGTAAGGTTTTGAAATATTTTGAGATGGCGACTTAAAGGCATATAGTAAGGATCTGGCCAGTTCCCATGGCAGCTGTTTGGGCTTGTGTGCAGCTCTGAAGTGTTGGGAGGGGAAGAGTGACGGTATGGAATAATACTGCTCGCTTGCTCGCTCAGAGCCCGTTACAAAGCTGTATCGAGAGAAGAAGAAAATACGAATGTTCTACCTTGAGGGCTTGATGGCATTAAAGTATTATATGCTCCCGGCGGTCAGCAAAGATTAAACATAATCATAGGATCCTCGACTATGATAAATTACCGACAAAAGGGGCCTAAAAATTTCACTTTCTTCTATTTTCAAACCTACTTTCAAACATACTGGAAATCTATGTTATTTCAAAATTCAATTTTTCTTATTTTAAACTAATCAGAAATCGCTGGAAAGTCAAAGATATTCCAAAGTTTTGATAATTTTGTCGTTTTTTTCCAATTGATCTAATTATGTAAAAGAATTACGGACATTTATAAAAAGAATTTATGACGTCTTTCATAAAATATTATGCATATCGCCCACCCCAGTGCACCGAAGATATTTTGCATGGTCATAAATGAAATCAGCGCTCTCAAAAACCCCGATAGGAAAGTTTCAAGTTTCCGTCGCAACTTCATAAATTTCCCCCAATCCCCCCCCCCCCAAAGCCCCCGGATCACCTGGGGCATTTCGCATGGTCAGAAATAGGATCAGAGCCCCCAAAAACCCCTGTCTACCGATGTCAAGATTTTCATCCATTTTTAGAGGTTTCAAAAAAATTATGCACTTTTAGATGCATTTTAAGCACCCGCGATGAATTTCCGCTTTCTCCTGAAACTGGTCGCATGTAGACTTTTTCCTGGTATTTTTCTGAACACGATGCAGAAAACTGCATCCAAATCGGAGCTGCAGGTAAAAATGTTTTTTTTTTTTTTCAGTACTTTGCCTGGTCTACAACATAAGAAAATTATTATTTGATTATGCCGATTACTCTATTGATACCTCAGAAATTGTTCGAAAAAAAATTACTTTCTTGAAGTGAAAACATTTTTAGGCAAACCCAGTACTTTACGGATGAAGTAAAATATTCGAAATCGCGATACGCGTCCTAAAGTAAGTGGCTTTGCGATTTGAATTTCGTATATGATTTCTTCTTCTTCATTGTTTTACACACATACCAATATAGACTAGAAGTTTAATGTACAGCTGATCGTAAAAGAAGAAATCGACGTTATAAAATATGAGTGGTAAATTCAACGGCTTAAACTCAATAGCTGTATAGATTTAGTCACGTCACGCTACCGATGAAATGAACATTGCACTTCCTAATTTTGTAAGTTGTTTTTAAATTAGTGTACTTGGTGATAGAGAATAGCCAGCCCAGTTGGCGGTGCCAGCAGGAAGGCAAGTACTACCCTTTTGCGGAAACAGACTCATAACTCGGCATTACTAAAAACATTTCTCATTCCTTATCTTTCAGTTTCTAGTTTTCAAATCCTACTGTGTAAATATAATTGTTGTTGAATAAACTATTCATGGGTAAATATAAATTAGGTATAAATAAATATCGTGAAAGACAATTTTATAAGAATAGTCAGAAGCAGTGGCTGTGAAGCAGGACAGTAGTACTCAATTGGCAGGCGGAACGAGTAGTAGAGCGTAAATGCAATAAGGAAAGGTATGTTGGTTCAGTATTTTCCTAAAATAAAATTATGTTGTTAAGCTTTTGATACAAATTAGCCGTTTAACTTTAATATTCAACAACAGATTTTAAAAGTATATTAAAATAAGAATTTCTCGAAGATTTTTTAAGAAACCTGTGTTGGTTCAGTACATCGCTTAAAACTGCCATGAATATAAAACGTTGGTTATATAGGTTTAATCCGAAATTTGATCATTATATTTATATTGTCAAATTTAAAATTTAAATAAAAAATACATAAACATCATTGTTTATGTTGTATGTTAATCATATTTATGTTATTTTTATTTTATATATTTCAATTTTTAAGTGGGACAAGATAAAGTAATGATCAAATTTCAAACTATACCAATACAACCAGCAATTTATATTCATGACAGTTTTAACTTCTGTCGGCAGTCAAAAAAATAATTTTTTTAATTTTACTTTCGTTGTTTTAAGTACATATACTGCTAAACCAGTTCGAATTTTTAACTATACATTAATCAACTTATAATGGTTTAGGAAATAAAGAAATTTTGTTGAAAAAATAACTCTTTCATGTGTAATTCCACCATTTCGTTTTTGTTAAAGGTTGAATGCTTATTTATACTCTATTTAAAAACATTAAGTAGTCTTTATAAATATAATTAAATATAATCGAGCTTGATTCGTTTGAAATATTATTTCTAAAAAGAAACAACACGCACGGAACACAATTTTCACAAAAATACGGTTACTTATCAAACGCGTTTCAACGACAAAGTCGATATCTTCAGTAACATTTGAGCTACAACTAAATTATAACTAACGAAAAAGGTGTTATTGTACATATTTATACCCTCTCACATAGTAGGACTTGGTCTTAGTTTACAACCAACCAATAGGGCTAACAATAACAATATAATAGTGGAAGGTAACCTATAAGCTTACAGTTAAAATAAAACAACTATATTATGTCTACAAATAAAGAATAATGAGAATGAGTGGTTAATTTATAGGATATTCTACGAGTGCGATATGAAAGGCCTGCCGTTGGAATGCGTTTGATAATTTAACTTATTTTTGCGAGAATTGTGTTCAGTGATGTAGCGATTTTAAAATACGGCGCGGTACGATTTAAACCAAAAACTTATCTCATTAAACTTAACAGAATTCAACTTCATAAATAAGACACTCACTCCACCTAGCGTGTAACATAGGCAACTCAGAAACAGCTGCCACTCAATACTGCACAGCGCATGCGCGGCGACAATCACCGACTCACGTACGCAAGACCGAGTCTCTCGTTCTCTTTTCGTTTCGACTTAACAAGATGCACTGACCTTCGAAAACCACACGCAATAATTTAATACTTCTGTTAAATTCAAAGTAAGATCAAAATAATAATAAGCGATGCTTAAACTGAAATAGTCGTTTCGCAAACAGTGTCGTAATTTAAAGTAGTGTGTGTGCAATGTCGTGAAGTGAATTTAATAGTGTAAGGCAGAACGGCCAACCTTGTTTGTTATCTTGCGAAACACGTGATCCAGCGAAAATGTTTATATTTCTCTTACCAGGTAAATAATTCAAACAAATCTATTAAACTAAATTACATCTGAGTTTGCTATAATCTATATATATATAAGCGAAATACCACTCACTCACTCACTGACTGACTCACTCATCACGATTTCTCAAAAACTAATGAACCGCTTGAAATGAAATTTGGTATGTAGCTTCCTCTAGGGCCATAGGTGCTCATTAAGGAAGGGTATGAAAAATGTCGAAATTTTAGGAGGGGTTTGGGGATCAAAGTTACTAAAATCATAATTTCAGATCTTTTATTATTATGACAATAGTGCTTTTATTATTTAAGATCTATATATACAAAAGCCACATACCACTCACTGACTGAACACTTAAAGGAATAAAATTACGTTAAAAAGACTGAAAATACTAACCACCACGGGCAACGCCGTACGGGTCAGCTAGTAATGTATATTGTCTGAATTTAATTGTAACTATATCTCTACACTTTACAGAGTAATTTTCTGTCATAACTAAATGTAGCCTAAAACAGCCTAATTTTTAACATCGTTACATAGCCTATAAGCCTTAAGCAAAGTGCAGTTTAAGATTTAGTAGCCTGTTAAAGTCATATACAAGAAAAATATATTAATAGTGTAATAGTATCTATTCAAAGCATTTCTTAATTAATTTTATAAAACCATAAGTTGCAATACAGTTTCATACATAATGTTACAATGCAGTTTTATACATGATTTTAGACATGACCGTTTGTTTAAAAAACAACCTTGAACTTGAAAAACTAAGTGCATAAGTTCTGAAACTAAATCATGTTGTACGTTGTTCGTAGTGAAACCACTGGTTCAATAATCAGCTGAACTTTTCGACATGAACTGAACATTGAACATTTCTGTTATTCCACCGTCTTCGCAAAGAACAATTTGTGTGCAATAGTAACTTAAGTGCAATGTCACTGATCACACATAAATAATACTTGATATTTTTTTAAATTAGAAATTACTATTTGTTTTAAATAAATTAACCAACAAAGGCTATTTATGAATATCTAATTAATCTAACAAAGGCTATAATTAAACATTTTTTTTATTTAAACAAAATTTGGATGGGATAGCTAGCATTTTTAGACCTTACAATCCCAAAGGGTTCATTTCAAAATTTAAACCTTTTTTTTATTACATTAGAGACGTCTCAATAAAATTAAAATACATAATTTTTATTATTTAATTTTACTTAGTATTAAGGTTGGCCAACAAAATAAATGTATTACTAAATCCAAGGAATATGTATCTAATTTTTTAACTTTGTAAATTTAACAAATTGTAATTTTTTTATTAAAAATAGGGAGGGGTTTTCAAACTTTATTTTTGGGAAGGGATTTCTTTTTCAACATAACTAAATTAATATTATGATGTAAATTTTCTTTAAAAATCATTGTACTTAAGGGCATATATCTTTTCTTTTAAGGGCATATAAGTTTTTTTTTAAAGTGTATTACTTTAAAGTAAAATTCAATAAACAAACTGTTTATTATGTGGATTGTATTTATTGTCATTTCCTTTAAATAGCTAACTCAGGTGTTTAAAAACAGCTTTAAATAAGGTAAGGTTACAGACCATTATCCATTGTAAAATATTTTATTTTATTTACTTTATCTCTCTTTATGTATGTACCATCTTAGTTTCTACCCAGCACGCATTCCATATAGTTTGTTCCCTTTAAGGGCGGTACAGTGTGTTTATTTTTACTTTTAGATATCAATCAGTCGTTTAAAAATGTGTTAAACATTTATATATGCCAAACACACACCTTCAGGTACAGAAACACTAATACACATTACACAAAAATGTATAAACATAAAAACTTTGTACTTTTGAAATGGAATATTTCACTAAATATTATCTATATCCTACACTAACGTTACACTACTTGACATTAGTAAATAGAATATTACTAAACCAAGCCACAATTTTTCAATTATAAACAGTCGAAACTCGAAAAAATTATATTTACATATTAATATGACATAACAGAAATATTACAAGTTTCTATAATTTTCCATGTACGGCATTTAATTACAGCACCTTTTTGGTGATACACCATGTATAAAGAGGTAACATTTGTTTGATTTAAAGGTACACATCTTTAGAGTTCTCAATTTATTTTTGCAACACGTTAGAGTAGATTCAGAAACAATTTTAAAATTGCTGTTTCTCGCAAATACAATAATATGTAGATAATTGATGGACGTAATTCACAGTCGAAGATATTCAGATTATCTTGAACATAGATGACGATTATTAGATTTACACTTCGTTCGTGTTAGTAGATACATAAAAAAACTAAAAATAATACTTAGTACGTTGGAAATATAAAAGTAAAGCAATTTAAAATTTTATCTTCTAGTTATTTAACATTAAAAAAATATCAACCAATGTAAAACATTGTATGAGAAATTTTGCTGACACTGTTATGCTCCAACAATGTGTTGCAACGCAAAGTTGAAATAAATTTAAATATTTAATTTTCATTATGAAGGGGATGGTCTTCTGAACCAATTTACATTGACACTATTTAAATTTAATAAAATCTATAAAACATTCTTTGGAGAGTGACCGACACTCATTTATTATGCTTCTACTGATAACATTAAGATAAAGATGTCTAAGAACGGAATATTATAAAAAAACAACTATGTGGATCAGCGTTAACGGACTAACATGGGGGTGGGGGAACAATTGTTAAAATGATTAAAACAATGTAATATAAAAAGTCGAGAGTAATTTAAAAGATATTTTAGGCCAGTATGATATTTTACCAGATAATTTAATATAAATTTAAAAGATATCTTTAAAATTTATAAGATAAATAAATAAGGAAATTTTTTATGTAATTGAACATAAGAATACGAAAAGTTTAGCTGATTTAATAAAGCCTTAAAGTTAAAGGAAAAGTCTGCAACAATAATTTTTAATTTTAAAGTTATTTAAAAAACGTTATATAAGGAGTTATTATATGGGTACTATGTTTAATTTAAAGGAAATTTCATGCTCTTTCAAATGGTATTACTTTCCATGTCATAACTACATTAGTGTGACTTTTATCGTCAAACTAATAGTACCAAGTCGTGTAATTTGAAAAAATCACAAAATACGCCATGCCAGCTGAACGGTTAAGGTCAGATAAGGGCTTGTATACATCTTTTTTTGTTCCTTTTGATAAGTAGAATCAACTGTTAAAATTAATGTAGTCAGTAGTGACTAACCCTGTATATAAACATAAATGGCAAATTAGCAAAATAAGCACACAGAATAAAAACGCCTAGAAAATACTAAATTTTATACAAAATAAAAATACTCACTATAGAGAATCCAAAATATAGGCCAATTAAGGCTCCCGCCTGTTTAGGGGTTTCGATACAAACAATACAATATAATGAAATTAAGAACAAAGTAGCGGTGTCAAACATAATTGAAACAACATTTGCAAATAAAATTACATACACATTTCCAACATCAAGTAATCTTACTAATGTTTAAACAATGTAATTATTTGCGTGCATAATCATTAAACGCATACTTACCCACCCCAACAGACACACACAGATTTGAAACACATCCATACGCGTTCACACAGATATATATAATGGTGCAAAATGCATATTGTATTAACATACTGTACTCAAATAAACATAATAACTACAATATAAAGAATACTACAGTGTAAGCTACTTATCGGGCTAGAACTTTTTGACTAGTTTATTCTAAAATTTGACTATGAACAAAGGATAAGAGTTCACCGTTTAGCTCCACTCCAATAAATTCCAAATTTTCCCTTACGACAAAGGGAAAGAAATTAATAAACTTATTGAAATTTAAAACATATTTTATTATTCTTCCGTTTCGTCGGGCAATGTGGCTTTGACTAACCGCGCGTGTTGGAGAATTGTCTGTTTAGATTTCATACATAATTTTAAAAGTTTGTTTCGAACTGTCTGTGTAAAGGTTCCTGTATATTTAGAGCACTAAGCACAATTGATTTTATGGTAAGTTTTGTCCTAGAATATTTTGAATAAAGTAAGTAGCGTGTCTTTCAAAAGTAAGTGACGATTTAAAATGATCAAATCTCTTTTAAATTTGGTTTACTCTTAAGACAAAAATCATACCTCTGTGCAGGGATATTTGGAATTTAAGGGTCTGCTCAAGTAAAAAAAAAAGCATCTGCAATTTCTTTCAGCTGAGCTCTATGACATTGCCTCATTTATAACCATTTTATAAATCCATCTTTTGTTATTGAGTTCTGAAAAAAAACTTAATATTTTTTATAAAATTGCGGATCCTGCTTGCGATTCACTTTTAATTACACATTTTTTATTGTGTAAGGGAAACAGTTCAAACTTGTTACAAAAAATGTCAATTACGTGACAAAAAAGTCAATTAAAAAAAAGTGAAACGCAAAACGTATGTTGTGACTGTGGTTAAAATGAGACCTTGAAAACAATTTTATGATACAAAATAAATGGTTTTTAATTTAACCATTTATCATTGTATCTTACGGGATACAAATTCAAGATGGCCGCCACTACAGCAGACCATTAAAAACTTGTTTGAAAAATGTGGTCCGTATTTTTGTAATTTGATTATTATTGCTATTTATTTTATTATTTTTCTATGTATGGTAAGATATAATGTGATGCCATGTGAGAACTTAAAGTTCGTGCATTACAGTTTACTTAATCCCATTGTACCACCCATTTGTTATTAGAAAAAAAACCATTGTATTTAGTTTAATTTTGTTTCTAGTTTTAATGAATTTGTATAATATTTTCGTAAGAATTTTGAGGGTACAAATTTTTTGTCATTATTCGGGGATATTCAACTTGTTATATACAATAAGTTTTAGTAAAATTTTCTGCCAATCCTAACGTAACACTTTCACTAAAGTTTGTCGATGCGTTTCGGAGTTCCTCCATTATCGAGAACTGAAATAGGTCTCGATAATGGAGGAACTCCGAAACGCATCGACAAACTTTAGTGAAAGTGTTACGTTAGGATTGGCAGAAAATTGTACTAAAACTTATTTCATGGATCCTAGCAGATATAATTTGTGTAATAACTTGTTATATACAATTTGTTAGATAATTAAATTTTTTTTAACACGCCATCCCTTCTCTATTTCCAAAGTAATCTATCTAAAATTATTTTTTCTAAGCAGTTGTGTTAGAGGTACGCAATCAATTTGTAGAAAATAACTAAGGATGTGAAAAAATTATAAAAAATATGTTTGCCATTCAGACTGTGTATGGAAATACTGTGCTTGGAAGCGTCAAATGTTGTAAATGTTATAATGGGAAATAGAAATGTGATAAAAATGTTAAATAAAAATATTTAGTTTTTAAATAGCAAGGTCCAATCATATATTATTGTATTTTTTACATTTACTAAAAAAATCAATTCCTCCACAGAATAAAACGTATCAGACAACAGAAGTTGCCTAAGAACGTTTTACAATTTTCTTTCGCTGTTACTTCCTTTCACTGTTCTCATCCACCAATGTATAATTAATTCAAGGTATGGTTATATTGAGTATTACATATTGATAAGTTGTTATTACATTATATTGAAAAAATTATCTTCTCGGTTTGTGATTCGAAATTCAAGCCCTGTGAATCAAACTCAATACAAATGCTGTTTATCCAGACAATGAAAAGATAGTCCTTTTTACCCAGACTGTAAGACAGTAGACATTTTATCAAAATTGGTTAGGCTAGTTATTTACCTAAATCCTAATTCACTTAAATGATTCCTCTTTAAAATCACTAGCTCAGTTATAATGGCAAATGTATCAAAACCGTACGGAATTAAGCCCGTAATTTGAATACGAAATCGTAAACTTATATTTTCTTCGTCAGTTTAATTAACACTCACAGTAATACAAAACAAAAATTGTAACAACTTTTCAAAACATTTAATATATCAGGACCATACTTACAAACTATCTAGGACTTACTTAATCTACATATTTTACAAGTGTAACAAAGCCACTCTTAATACACATAGCTTACATTTAACTTAAAATTATAAATAATATATGAAAATAAGCGTTCAGCTTAGGTTTTCCTACAAGTGTTCAATGTGAGCACCAATAGTCATACATCGTGTCGAAAACCGAGTTCGTTCCAAACCTTGTTCAGTGTCTGGAGTAATTATTGCAACAACTACTTCAATCCTGTTTCTTAGGTACATACATAACCCCCCCCCCCGTAGGACATACATCATTCCTTAGGAACATACACATGATCCTTTATGTGAAACAAGCTCTGTCATCCGTCCCCTTGAAGCCAATCCATCGGACGCCTACAGCCTCGTTTAACCAATCGGGTACTGTGTTATGCTAGTGAGGCAGCGAACCATCGTGCTGCCAAACAGAGTTCCGTGCATTAACTTCTTCAAATTTGTATCTCATCAAGAAATACCAGTTACAGATGCTTCGGTAAATAATAAAACAACACAAACTTTCCGTCGGTTCAGGGCTCAAACAACTTTCGATTTAGGAGAGCCTTATGTTCAGACTATTAGTTTTCACATCTACACTTAGGTGAAATGTCGATTCATCCCTGCAGACGACACGATCTAGAAATTCTTTATTGTCATGTAGCAACATACCGTTTGCAAAGTTGGCATGTAAACCGTAGTCTGTAGTCTTTAGAGCTTGTAACAACTGCAAAATTTAAAGGCGCAGTTGTAAGCGTTTCCCTAAAACTCTCGACAAGGACGTCACTGGAGTTGCTAATTCACGACTAGTATTCCAAACCGATTTCTTGGATATACGGGTGGACGATTATCTCCCTCGTTCGACACGTTCTTCGGAAACTCTTGGCCATCCGTACTCTTCCCTTTGCAAATACAGTGGTGTCTTCAAACTGATGATACGATCTAATGGTTATATTATCACTTGGATAATTACATTTGAACTTAATATCGAGCGCACCTTGAACTGTAACTACAGATTCAGTCCTTGCCAAATGTAAAACACAAAAATATTTCTGTTCAAAACTCAACCCTTTCCTACTAACGCATTCTAACGGAAGACAGAGGAAACAGTGCATGCGCATGCACACATGTATACCAAGACAACTGTTTGAGTTGCTCTTTCATTTTATGGATTATTTATAGTTGTAAGTTAAATGTAACAAATGCTACAAATCCTTAAAACCCCGATATTAATTTCGAAACACCCGGTAAAAAGACACAAAAATACAAAAGGACCTTGTTTTTAATGAATTACTACAGTTCAAACGAAATATTCAATACAATAATATCAATTCAAATATTGATAGATGTTTAATGGCAAACATTGTCAGTGGAGACCATTCCCATGCAAGCCGGGTGCACCTGCCTCTCCACAGTACATGGTGACCACATAGTTCATAACAATGAGAAAACTTTTTGAAGTTTTTTGTTTATGTAATTTACTACGTGTTTGTATAATTAATTATTGTTATTGTATCTGTTTTAAACCATCTGACGATGACAGTATAATTTTCAAAACCGGTTATCGAATAAAGTTATTCCAAACATGGATTTTGATGGACCAAAATAAGGTAATACATTTTTAAATAACAGAACTATAATAATCCTGGAGGTTAGAAGTACAAAAATATCAAATAAAAATAAAAAAGCGACGTTTTCACTTTACAGAGTTTCACTGAAACAAAAAAAAAGTACCGTTAATTTTATCCGGCTTGCAATGCTTAAATATCTGTAAAAAATGTCTTCTATTATTTCATTCTTGCTTTATACCATAATACATTTTATTCGGCTTGCAATGCTTAAATATATGTAAAAAATGTCTTCGATTATTTAAATCTTGCTTTATACCATGATACATTTTATTTTTATACTGCAAGACAAGAGTGTATATTCTTACTAACAGGTGTCGAGAGAGTAGACAGAAAGATAAATGTCGGGCATTAAAGTTACTACCTCTATCAATCTCCATTGGTGTGTGAGCTCTTGAGGTTTGGAACATCATGTTCTAGTGTTGAAGAAATAAACTTAGTATTTACCATACTTAACCGAGTATAGTGGATGAAAATCTGTTCTTTTTCTAAAATACAGTACATGTACTGCAAAAATGTACATAATTTTAATGTTGATGGTTGTGTGAGTCATTGTGCCGCTTGTAAATGTTATTAAAAATATATAATCTTCATTTGATTACCTTTTACGGTTATATTTTAAATATATGTACTTTTAGTCTACACAAATTTAAAACTGAAGATATTTTTATAAAGTTATTTTTGGCTCGCTGGGTACGATTTTTAATTGAAAACTGCAAACTCAAATTTTGAAAATCCCAGATTTTGTTTTGGGGAAAACATACCTAAAAAGAACAGTAGACAAAAATAGCAGCCTCTAAGATCCTATGATATTTTGACATAGAATTAACGTGAAAGGTATGTTAAAATTGCATCTGTAACAGTTTCAGAATAGAGAAGGAATAGGATTTAATTTTCACGAACAGAGAGTATCGAAAAAACGAATTACAATTAGTTCATTCCTTTACAACCTCTTCCCTTCTTCGTTGCCGTTGATTCCACAGTGTATTAGAGTATAGAAAGTTATGAACTTTTTGTTATTTTGATAATTTTATTTCAGCGACAATACATTCACCTATTACCATTACTTCGGATAACTTCAGAGCTTTCGGTACTGCCAGACTATCTGAGCATATCATATATTTCCTCTTACCTGAAGCTGCCACCAACTCTAGCTTGTACTAAGATGCTTATCCATCTGATGGATATGATTTATGCCATTAAGTTCTTCAACTTTCACTCTGAATGAGGCAACAATGACTAGAACAGTGGCACCAATATTAGGTCTGAAAAGAGGCAGATGTGTCCTAAGAATCATGGATGTAGTCGTTTCTGTTTCTATTGGCTTAATGTCCTTCCAACCCTTCCTTGTTTGATTTACAACCTCAGAACCTGTTTCAAAGTTGATTCTTAGAACACATCTGCCTCTTTTCAGACGATTGGCTGGTCATTGGCTCTAGTCATTGTTACCTATATAACCATGAAGGTAGACTACAACTGATTTATCTTTTGCTGCGTTAGGGATCCTAGTATTGTCTCCCGAGTTATCCTCCTATAGAGGGAAAGAATATTCTGGAGTATCCCCAAAGCAGCAATGGGAGTAGTCTTGATGACACTAGTTACTCTGAAGAAGCCATATTGTCGCCTCTACTCTTGCACTGATATAGCGTACACGCACCTCCTTTCAAAAACCTTAATAATATCTCAAAATGCTCGGTTTTATACCTAGACAATATATTATGTTTTGACGGAAAAATACTATAAACCTTTATTCTAGACACTTAGAAGCAGACACTTTATTCTGTTTCACACTTTTATTAGTAATAGGAAATCGTATAATTTTGAATTAATTTTAGATCTAGTGTATTTATTTATTTATATTCTGGTTTATAAATTGGTATTAAATGACGAAACATATTTAATAATAATGTAATTAACTTACTTCTACGATAATACTTTTTTTTAAAACGTTTACAATTAAAATGGCTGACTGTACGGAATCCTTGAATTGGTGGTCAAACTCTCACATTTAAAGACAAAAATAAATTATATAAGTTTTCTGATAAGTTAACGTTACTGTCTACTTTTCTCTAAAAGTTATAAGTATATTTAACAATGATATATACCATTCAATTTAAATATTAATTAAGTTTTCTTAGTCTGAGATAAAATGTATGGCTTGGATGTTGATTTTTTTAAAATATTTGACTTAATTAAACTCTCTATTGTAAACAAACGTCTGGAATTTCCTATAACACATTTAAAGTAAGCAATCTGTGTTGGTGTTTCCTTTCGGCTTCAATTTACTTTCAGTCTGGCTCGCTCAAAACCAAACTATTTGATTTACTTCGTCTTTCATCACTAAATACTGAACAGTGAACATGTTTTAGGCATTTACATAGGTTTTGTATTGAAAAATATTTACTACAACATAATATTACTTTGTATACAATACAAGTTTGTAAATTATAAATATTTATTTCATAAACTCCTTGTATGATTTTAGATATTAATAAAACTTTTAGTATTTTGATAAATATTATCGCCTGTGTGTTATAAGCCATATTGTATTATCAGTGCAACAGTACTGAGTAGTAACAGTTAGATGAATACACAATATTACAAATAAAATATTGATATATAAATAACTTTGTGCAGTTGGATCACTCGCACTTTTTTACCCATGGCATAAATTATGTGTTTCTGTTACTCCCTTACTCAGATATAAGTACAGTAATTATATAAGCTTTGCGCAAGACTGTAGCCTCTAGCGGGTTTTACTACACTGTACTAATAGCTTTAAGCCATACCTGTGCGAAAACCTCAAGTGCCAAGAACGGTAGATAAAACTTTGCACTTGATAAAATATAAGGATACACCTGGATATAGTGCAACAGCGACTTTATATCTCGGCAACTACTGCACCAATTTCAATTATTATATTACACACAATCCATATCAAATTAAAAGAAATTTACAGTAACATTTTAATTAAAATAGTAATAAATAAATATAATGTGTTTAAACGAGTAGACAAATATTGTCTAAAAGTTTCATCAACTGCTATATTGGGTAACGTCCTCAGACAATAATGGAAAGCATTATTAAAATAGACAGGCAGTTTTAGAGCTAATACGGAGGGTCTTGAGTTCAAGATAAGTTAGTTACATAAATAAGCAATTAAACCTTACTAAATCCATTAGAAACATAAAGAAGTTCAAAATGGGTTAGCTTAGAACCGGCCATTGTCTAAGAGAACGATATGGTTTTAGATTTTCTTGTATTAAAAATAAAAAAAACACTTCTGGAAACCCTTAAAAGTTAAAATTACTTTAGTAAATATTTAAAGCTTTTAACTGTCTTATATAGATTTTTGGTGTTGAAAGGACGATGTTACAAGATAATGTTCTAATAATTTATGGATATAAGGCCTCAACTTAAACCATAACACACATTACATTTTTCTATTTAAATTAAAAATTACAACGTAATTTCAAAATAACTATAACAATTATAATGTCACACTTACTAAAATCAACGAAAAATGTGACAACAAAATAACGAAATAGTATTACAGACATAAAATAAATGATTTTCTCTTAAAATTTCCTACTTTCCTTGGAGTCCTTCCTAGTAGTTTTAAATAAATTAACAACTGAGCTTGACCTGTGACCTTTGTTAATTGTTTGACCTCGGAAAACCTTTTCTTAGGATATTTATTAGCTTTATATTTACGTATTAAACCCCTGAAATTACAACGCACAGGAAGGCGCGAAAAATTGTTAGCCATGTTATTAAAAATCTCCAGTTCCTCTAATTAGTAAAAAAAAAACGGTTTACCCTTTAATTAACATTGTAGCTTAATTTTTGTTTAAACTTTTTACAATGTAGTTGAAATTAACAAAATGTTTGTCTCGAATAATAAATTGAATAAGTGCTACAGTTCAGGCAAACACTATCAAATTTAGTCAGCAAAAATCAAAATATTACAAGAACATGTTTATTTTAAATTACAAATATTTACTAAATATAAAGTGTTACATTAAAGTTTCAAAAGTATTAATTATTAATAACTCGTGTACAAATAATACGACAAATTACATTGCATATATTCATTTAACGAGTACAAACCTTTAAGAAAACTTAAAAGAACATTTTAAAATTTGCTTTCAGTCATCCCTCTAGTTATAGTAATTTATTAAATTATTTATATTGTGACACACACAACTATTATGTGATTTACTCAATCTATTGCTAGGAGTACCAGTTTCTGGATCATGCCTTGTGTTAAATTTGTGGACAGAACTTATTGTAATCATCAATATTATGTCTTACATAAACGAAATTACAGAAAATATACAGTAACCAAATCATTTTTTAAACCTAATGAAGCTGTCTTTACAAGATCTGTTATCTGAAAGATGGTTTGTAATTCTTATTCTGTTTTTCATAAATGCATTCGACGAAATGAAGTGGCACTATCCCTTAGATTAATAATATATAATGTCAGTGATAAAAGACTGCGGTCCAAAATACATAGTTTCCACAGTACCTCATCGCTATCACAATATGTCAGCTTTCTTAACAGATAATTTACACGATATCGTTTTGTACAAGGATTTGATATATGAATTGTTACGTAAGCTTTCTAACTGAATGTATCCCATTTCAGTTCCATTATTTTCTAAACTGAAAATACGAAATACAGAAAGTTCCGTTTCATCATCATATTTGGCAAGATAATTAACAGAAACCGTATTTTAGCAAACGGCAAGGCATTACATACAAGCTGAATTTTTGTAGTCAAAATGTATTTGTGTGGGCTGAGCAAAGTAGTGCCATCTGCATAATATAGAACTGAGAGGCACGGAGTGTTACATTTTAAATCATTTACAAATATTTTAAAAACAAATGGCTCCAAGACAAATCTCTGAGGCTCACCAACTTTAACATTGTTATTAGAGACTAATAATTGTAGACTATAAACATCTGATTTATATTACCAATAAGTTTCAATTACTTTGAGTTCTTAGTTTGTAACACACGGTATTGAATTGAAACTAACTACTAAGTATAGTGTATGAAATACAATTCAAAGTTATTTGCAGGTTATTAAGAAAGCACGTATTACTATTTTTCTTCAAAACTTTTAAAACGTTTTCAATTACAATTTCCATTGTCGTTACAGTCGAGTGCTTATATTCAGGAATAGGAATGAAGTTGGAAGAAGGAATAGGCTTTACGATGTAGTTACTAACATTTCTACGCAATATTTTTTCTATTTCGAAATACAACTTAAAATTACCATATATATAAATTTAATAAGAGTTAGTTCTCGAATTGGGAATATTTTAGAACACTTCGGTCACGCAGTGTATACGAAATAATTACACGTAGAGACAATTTTAGGTAAAATGGCAGTCATGGAGTATATGTTCTTTTCTTATGTATATAATACACTCAATTTTTAATTTTATCTCAGCAAAAGGTATGAGATTAATTGGGTAATTTAGTTTGAAATATTTTAGACTATTGGTACAAACAGTGACTTTAGTTGTAGGTTATAAGATATTTATTTTATATTTTGTTCGAAATCAGCTGTCGTAAGGAATATTTCTTCTCTATGTATATAACTCCTTGGGTTTAAACCACTTACTTAAAAAGTTAATAAACTTCTAGTCGTTAAAATGTTTTTTTTTTAATAACCTTAAACATATTTTAGGGATAACAGAATTTTAGCGACTACCTAACATCAAAAAGTGTAGAAACGTTTTGATAAAATGTGAGTTAATTATAAAATATGCTCAAAGTATTAAAACGTGATTGACTTTTAGGTTATAGGTATCAGCTGAGTTTACAATGGCACCCATTTTGTAACATATATTTTTTTTTAAATAAACTGTCGTGAAGTAGTATTTATTATATAGCTGTATGGTAACTTTTTATAACTCTATGTTGTTCAAATACATATTTCAACAGTTCTACTGATTCGATTAGTTTACAGTTTGTGTCGTTAGAATTCTTTCTTTAAGCAACATAATTAGGATAACCGAAATTTAGTGACTGGTGTAACTACCTAAACGCTAAGCAAATGTAGTATTTTCTTATAAAACATTCTTAAAGTCTCAAATAGTTCTTTCTTAAAATAAATAAATGTTACAAATTGCCTCAGTAGAACAATAGCAATACGTTAGAGCAAAAATATCATTCTCATTTACATAGTAGCCTACGATGCAGACCTAAAATTTGTAAATATATTGACCAAAACCAACGTCCTATTAAATAGTCTTTACTGAGTAAAATAAAGAACGTACTCATTTCAAACCCTTGTGTCTAATTAAGCTCTGTGAATGGAATAATACACAGACAACCCAACTCAAATAAAATGTCACCATTACTTTTAATATTTTGATGCCATTTTATATATATTTTAAGGAAAACTTGTTTCAGGAAAACATCACCTTCAATAAATATACTGTAATCAGTATTTTGCGAAGTCTTGTATTCAAACAGAACTGAGAAAATAATCTACGTTTATTCCTTCTAAACATGTGTTGCTATTTTTTAACTTCCCGCTACCAATAAAGGGAAGTTATTGATTTCGGTCCGATTTTCGAAAGTCGAGTTTTCATTAAATCTCCACGTTTTGAGGTCCCAGAAGCCATTCTGACTATTCCCGCCGAGGTGTCCGACCGTGTGTGTGTGTGTGTGTGTGTATGTGTGTGTGTGTGTGGATGTATGTGTGTAAATAAATTTTTGTCGTACAGTTTCTCAAAAACGAATCAACCGATTGAATTCTACGACATGTCATTCGAAAGGGTGTATCAAAACTTAGATCTGATTAGATTTGAGAGTTAATCCATCGAACCAATCCGAAGAAATTTAAAAAATAACCTAAATTTTTTTTGGAATTTTTATGTTTTTTAAAAATAACTTTAAAGCGTGCGAAAAAATCATAACAAAACCATGTATAAATTTTTTGTGCTTAAAAAACTGCGTCGACTGCTTTTTTGAAAATGAAAATCGGACGACGCATTCAAAAGTTATCGTTGTTTAAAAATTCACAAATTTTCGTTTTTTGGTATTTTTTGGTATTTTTTTAACATATCTTCCAGATTTATCAACCAATCAATATAAACCTGTACATTTTCTTTTTTTGCTTTAAAAACTGCGTAGAATGCTTTTTTTTAAATGAAAATCGAACGACGCATTCAAAAGTTATCGTTGTTTAAAAATTCACAAATTTTCGTTTTTTTGGTATTTTTTGGTATTTTTTTAACATATCTTCCAGATTTCTCAACCAATCAATATAAACCTGTACATTTTCTTTTTGTGCTTTAAAAACTGCGTAGAATACTTTTTAAAAAATGAAAATCTAACGACGCATTCAAAAGTTATCGTTGTTTAAAAATTCACAAATTTTCGTTTTTTGGTATTTTAACAAAAAAACTCATTTTAAGCGTTTAAAATTCAAACTAAGCGGGAAGTTCTAGGGTTGGCCTGCACGGTCAACCAATTTCCAGATTTTTTTTAAATATTCTTCTCGGTGTTCATTTTTGTTTCAAAGAGAAACTCATTTAAACTTATTGAAATGTAAAACTAATTTTATTTCAACTCATTTTAATTTTGAACAAGGCTTTGACCATCCGAGTGTGTCGTAACACGTCTGTTTACATTTACAATGATGTTTCTATCTTCAGGGGAGATTCTGGAAAGTTGGTGAGTTTAGACCCTGCAGCGATACATACTTTCTGATAGAAATATAATTGTACAGTTTTTTATGATTGTGTTGTTTTTTTTTTACAGTGCTAGGAGAAGAATTGAGCCGTGAGGAGAAAGCCGAGATCATTTATCACTAGAGCAGTGCATATTAGTTTTGTAAAATATTTGACCTACTACATAAAATAACATATTTGAATATTACAATCATAACCATAAAGAAAAACATAAACTGTTTGTTATTTATCTTCAAAATAACTATAAATTGTTTTTAACAAAATAAACTTTCTCTATTTTTTACAAAAATGCAATTATTAACGAAAGTTGATTAAATTTCTAACGTTGTTTATGAGGTAAATGTTTACATTTTGAAGTAAAGTTAATTCACTTTTAAAACCACAGTTGTGTTTAATTCACTGAATTTGTTTCCAATAACAAGTTTAAAATAAGCAATAGGCCTACTTTGTTGATGTTTCATTCCGTTTTCTATCAATATTATTTTTCCCAATACGTAGTATTTACTTATTTCAATTTGCACTTTATAAACATAAAACAAATATTTAAAAAATATATGCAATATTATTATGAAATTCCTGTATAGCTGTTGTCAGTAACTTAGACCGTCTTAAGAAACTGTTGAAGTGTAATTAAATTTTAATCCTTAATAGATATATTTTATTTAATCCCAACAGACTATTTGTTATTAGTTTTAAAGAATACCTGAATCAAAAGTTTTCTTACAGATCCAGGGATATTAAAATTTGAGACAATGAGCTTGATAGGTTTTTATACTGGGCTTCTAAAAGTATGAAAATAATTTCATATTTCGGAAACTGCTTTATATATAACAAATTTTGTTATTTGTTTAAAAAAATACCTGAATCCAAAATCTTCTCACCGATCCAGGGGTTTAATGCTATATGTTCTTTTGTGAGTTTCTTACAATTTTAGTCAATGATGTTGATGGTACCATTTTGTACTTGGCTTTTAAAAAATATGATAACAGATTCATATTTCGGAAAATGAATTAGGTAGAAAAAAGTTCAACCTGTCATTTTAAAGCTATTAGAGTGATTCATTGCTCTTCCATATATAATAGCTGAATTCACATAGTGTTTCTATTTCTATTAACACAATACACCTCAATCCTGACCATTCACAAAGTCCCTAAACTCTGACAGAGATAATCTTTCTTTACCCAGATAAGATCGTCTATATATTTAATGAAACTAAAATAAATAATTGTAAATACAAAAAGTCTATTTTGATCAAAATTTAAAAGTTTTAAATTGTTTATATAATGTGTATTTATTGTTTAATATCTCATTATAAATAGCTACTTGCGGTTAAACAGTACATTGGTTCATCAATACCACCAAGTTAAACAATATAATAAAATTTTTCTAAGGTTTCGTTATTGATATATTAGAAAACTTTTATAAAGCTTACAATTCCTAAAAACTCCGTGAATTAGACTAATCTCTTGCTATAAAACGTAATATGTTTGCCTCTCTAAAGTTAAACTTACAATATTGAATACAATTGATTCTCCCACAAAATGTACAGATGTCAAGCGTCACTCTAACAATTGACTGCAGATTAATTGATGGATTGTTGTCTTCACCATCCGTTAAACTCTCTATCGTTATATAATATACGTCACAATCAATTGTTGTTATTAAAAGCAAATCATATTGTTTCCCCCATAATTATATAAGTTTGAGGTGATATCAGAAATTACTAAACTTATTTGCAAAAGTCTTTTCTAAATAATAAAACAAATTTGAGCATTTGAGTAGGATATTATTATTTAAAAAAACATTTGTAATATAATGTTCATAGAAATTAGAATGGGCTAAAATTTTGTTTAATACCAAAATAATATTTAACTAGTCATTATTGTTTCGCTTACTTAAAATAAAAGGCAGTTTCTATCGAAAAGTTGTTTATGACACACAAACACACAGACAGTAAAACCAAGCACTTGAGTCCTTTGGTGAGTGTGATTTTGGAAAAAATATCGGTTTAGATTTAACCAATCAACCGAGAGTTTGTCCTAGATTTAAACATACGTTTTTACAATTATATAATTGGCTTACATGTCAAAGCATTCTTCATTAAATAAAATTAATTAATATTTATTGTTAAAATCAAATTCATCATCAATTTAGTTATACCTATGGGTTAAAATTAAGAGCTAGTGACAAAAGAACTGAGCTGGAAGTAATTTTTTAAATTGTTTGATATGATATGTATTGTTCAACTAGTAGACCAACCAAGTTGTGTTTAGATTAATACTTACACCTTGCTACAGCAACTATAATTTAAAATATACATAAGTATAATAACTTATAATAAACAAATAAAAGAGCACTGTGGCGACAAAATCACACTGATTGAAATAAAAACCCGAACCACAAAACAAGGAACAAAAACAATAACTAAACAATTAAATTGTAAGTTATGTTTAATACGTTACCCTTATGTACATTTCGATGACATGGTCATCATCCTCAGAGGGTTTTAACACTACTCTGAGGGTTTTGAGTAGTGTTAAAACCCTCTGAGGATGATGACCATGTCATCGAAATGTACATAAGTGTAACGTATTAAACATAACTTACAATTTAGTTGTTTAGTTATTATTTTTGTTCCTTGTTTTGTGGTTCGGGTTTGTATTTAAATCAGTGTGATAATAACTTATGTTTATTTTATTGGTAAAATAAATATAGACAAGTAGTGTGCCCTAGTTAGAACAGATAAACCACCAATAAACAAGTCAAACTATTTCGATGTCTAAACCGAATAGAATTTTACATTTCTGTTTTAGTGTTCGAGTCAGGGTACTGCTGGAACAACGGGACTCCGGGATATTTCTCCGTGTGATCCCAGTCCAGGGCGCCCCCTTAGCTCTAATAAATTTTATTTAATATGAATTAATGAAAATTTAAATAATTCCGATGAAGTTTCACTTTCTATAAAGGCTATTATCAGTGGGATGTTTAAATGTTTGATTGTGGAACCCTTCAAAATTACCGACTGGCGGCCGGCGCCAAGAACCAACAAGCACCACTTTTATAAATAGTGACAACGAATATTTACGGGTGGAGCCGAGTGCATACGATTCGTATAAGTCAATGTTGGAGTACATCTCCAGTACCCGCCCGCGGATGTAAGAGTTTTCGTAACAACTATGCTTTATTCAATTTTTGAGCGGGATAGATTTTTTTTATAGCAGAACAATTGGTTTTGAAATGTAGGCATTTAAATCATTTATAATTCGATTTAAATATAAATTAATATACATATATTTGTAAACTAGCTGACCCGTACGGCGTTGCCCGTGGTAGTTGGTATTTTCAGTCTTTTTAACGTAATTGTATTCTTTTTAAGTGTTCAGTCAGTGAGTGGTATTTGGCTTTTAAAGATATAGATCTTAAATAATAAAAGCACTATTGTCATAATAATAAAAGATCTGAAATTATGATTTTAGTAACTTTAATACCCCCAAACCCCTCCTAAAATATCGAATTTTTCATACCCTTTCTTAGTGAGCACCTATGGCCCTAGAGGAAGCCACATACCAAATTACATTCCAATCCATTCGGTAGTTTTGAAGAAATAGTTTTTTAACAACTTTGATCCCCCCAAACCACCCCTAAAATTTATAATTTTTTCAAACCCTTTCTTAGTAAGCACCTATGGCCCTAGAGGAAGCTACATACCAAATTTCATTCCAATCCATTCGGTAGTTTTGAA
>JAGFPH010000586.1:464205-497155 GCA_018207615.1 Philaenus spumarius
CAAACCCCCCCCTAAAATTTCGAATTTTTTCAAACCCTTTCTTAGTGAACACCTATGGCCCTAGAGGAAGCTACATACCAAATTTCATTCCAATCCGTTCGGTAGTTTTTGAGAAATCGTGATGAGTGAGTCAGTGAGTCAGTGAGTCAGTGGGTTTTCGCTTTTATATATATAGATACCAACTCAGAAAACCCGAGAACTTTGTTAACTTATAATTTCGCTTCCATGTTGCTTTTATTATATGTCGTTTTTATGTAATCTCTGTTTTGTTTTCTTTAGTTTTAAACTTTAAGAGCCTTCATTGTAGTTAGAATCTGTTGTTTTCTATATTTAAAATTATATATTTCCTATAGGCATACAAACACAATTTATTTTGATATGAAGGCATTTGTAGTTTGCAATTATTAAGCAAATAGACGGTACCATTAACAAAAAACAATAATGTTATAACTATTATGTTAATGTTATATATTTTGTTCATATCTGTGTTAGTTTTGTTCTTTTTGTTTATATTACTTTAACAAAATATTAAAATTCAATTTATTTTAGTATTTTGAATTAGGCCTACAACATTGTAAACTTTGACAAGTTTTTTTTAAAAATCTGTTACTAAATTTATATTAAGCCACTAATACTCTAGATACATTAGTATTTTATTTATCCCCTGTCTGTACCAACACCGTCACGTTGATATATTGTTGATAAATTGTACCACATTGACGGTTCTGACATAGAATGCAATGTGAGAGAGTTTAACGGTGGGTGAAGACAGGCATCCATCAAATCAATAAATAACAGTCAATTACTTAAGTTGTGGCTGGCTTCTCATCACTTCTTGAAGCTTACGTCATATTTTATTCATTTTGTTATACAGCATGTCAATACATACTATGCTAAGCATCGGAAAATTATTATAAAGTCTAGATTAGGAAAATAATTTAGATTCAAATTTGGTAATCAAGTCACAAGTAAGTACACGCCTAGGAGTCACCTGATTGATCAAAAAAGTTTGTTTTTTGCTAAATTATTCATATATGAAGGACCTTACAACTGGTTGAACTGTTCTGGAAATATAAATTATCTTGTAAATCAGAATAGCGTTAAACAATAGACGGAAAGGAGTTTATGTTTTTAAGAACGGAATCATTTTACAAAGTTTGGCTTCTTACTTGCGGGACATTCTGTATACGACAATATCGGAGACTCAATTACTGATTTGAAAAGTAATTGTTTCCTGTAAAGTATATATATTCCTCTAACACCAAAGAGGTTTTAAATAACTAAAATAAATACTACAAATAACAAAATTCGAAACATAGTCTGTAGTATCGTTATCCTTAAATAAAGCACTTTGAAACGACTCTTACAAACAGTATCATTAACTATTTCTTTTGTAAAGTAGGCTACTTAATTTTGTCCCTCTCAAATTCATAGAGAACAATGTTTTTTTATGTTAATTATGAGAAAATTATTTGGTTACCTTGCTTTATAACTTTGTCAATTTATATACTTATATCTTTCTTTCTAAAATAGACTATTAGAGAAAACAAACAGCGATTCTATAAGGAGTTATATTTTACGGTGATGAATCCTTAAAATTAAAAACAATATTGTAGAAAAAAACTAAAAGGTCACTTTTGTAAGCTAAATAATTTAAACCACAAAATATTGCCAGTTTAAAACTTCTGGGCAGAGGGCGACTCAGTCCCAGGGTAATTGCTTTTGGAATCCCATCTAATTTCTTGAGAACAAAGGCTTGCATTAATAGTCAGTTCTCTTTCCCGGGTATAAACATAAATAATTCTATATAAGTGATATTTCTTTTTAAATTTCTTATTAAATAAATCCTTTTAATTAATTAGTTCACAATAGAAGACTCGTACTTGCTTGTCTATTATTATATGTTGACTGTTGTAGCTCGTGCATCACTGACACGTTGGTGACAGTAGATAAAATACGTTTAAGTTAATACACGTATTAGTTGTGTTATTCTGTCTTCAAGTTTTAATGTATCACCATAGGAGAAATATGTCATGTTTTATAATTTTATAGAACGGGCCTTAATCTCTTAAACGTTCCTTTGACGTTGGAAAGTAATCATAAGTTCAAAAATATTATTATCAAATTATTGTAAAACAGTAATTTAAAATTTTAAATAGGTAACATTATTTCTGATAACCATTAAAAAACCTGAAAAAATTTCCACAGTTCCACAATCACATAGTGGAACTGAATTAAAAAAATAATAAATTAGCCAAACACAGATCTTTATCAGAATACCTTTGGTGAAAGGAAATGTTTTAAAAAAAATGTAATTTATATATCCGAAAATTTACAATTTAAAGCCCTTTAGTATTAAAAATGTCAAACCAAAATAAAATGTATTAAATCAATAAAGAAAGAGGATGTCGGACATGTAAACTATTGTGAAAATAAACTTATATTTTCCAAACTATTTTATCTAATTACTTAAATTACATTATTTCCAAACTTCATTGTTTTTCTTCTTCAATATATTTTCAAGTGTGAGTAAGTGTTTGTATTTGTTGAGTGTGCATGTGGATTGTATATTGAATTGTGTATGTAAAGATTTACTATTTCTAAGAATAAAAATAGAGAACAAAATTCTCACAAAAGTACGCTTATTCGTCAAACGCCTTTCAAAATCAAAGTCCTCTCCCTGAGTGACATTTGAACAACTAAATTGTATCTGAGTTAACTATTCTAAAGTTATAAACTATAATATAAACTAAAACTTAATTGACGAATACACGTAGTTTTGTGAGAATTGGGTTTTTAATCTTAAAAGTAATAGTTTCTAGTGAGTGATGCTCTATATTTATAGCATACACTATATTTTAATAAATTAAAATAATGAAAAGTCTTTACTACATATTATATCTTGTTACTATTATTACTTCTCCTTTAAGTTTCAATCCATTAACGTTAGGCTGTTTCCTTTACTGACTAAAGCAGGCTGGTATTTCGAAGAAATTCTTGTTAAATCATTTAAGTAATCTAATGTCTAAACATACGAGTATATACCATGTTATGGTTGTATTATTGTATTATCACACAAATTTTAAATACGTCGCCTATAAATCTAAGTATAAATTCATATTGGATTAAGTTAAGTCTAACGTAAAACGGAGTTGTGTTGTTAAAGCTTGTGAACTTTGTCAGCTGTTTGTTATTCTGTACAACCAGTTGCTATGGTAATATAGTGGAAAAATAAAACATTTGGAATAAGGTTAATCTTTTTGAAATAATTTATTAAAAGTTTGTAAACAATAATACTTCTAAATACAAAAATTGGCAGAAGTATCTTTGTTTTCTTTTTAAAATGGAGTTCACATATTATATCATTCGTAATAATAGATTCATAGAAAACATAAATTTACTCTTGTTTAATTTCTTACATTTATAAACAGGCCATTAATGTATCATACCACTGAAAGCTTTTTACATACAAAAACTAACTTTAAAAATAGTTCTTCTAAAAGTACTACATACTAATTTCAAATATAGTTTTGCTACACACTGATAAAATATTTCCACAAAATTGAAAAATTTTAAACGAAATTAACTAATTCCCGTGTACATTTTTTATCTAACTTTAAAAACTGTGCGGCTACAATTCCACCTCAGAGTATATATTGCTGCGGGGTGCAATGATACAGTCTCTAAACACTCCAACTTTCTAGAATCCCCCCCGAAGACAGAAACATTATTGTAAATGTAAACAGACGTGTTACAACACGCTCGCTCGGATAGTCAAAGTCTTGTTGCACAAAGAAAGGAAAGAAAAAAGGAAATTAGTTTTACATTTAAATAAGTTTTAATGCGTTCTCCTTTGAAGCAAAAAAAATAACTTTGATTCTAATATTTAAAGTAAATAACAATACATTTTTAGAAATACTAAAATTAGATTAGCGCACGCACCTTTACATTAGTGGCACAATACTGGGTAAGTCTATTATAGTATACTGTATCTCGTATATACCTCAAGATGCCGACGTTTTCGTCGAAACATATTTTACTTAGTAAAAGTATTATTTGTTATAATACTCTTTAATTTAATAAACATTCGAGAGAAACGCTATAGGTAATTTGAGAGTTTAAAATACGTTTTACTGTCGTGGTTCGAACCCAGTTACGAGCATTGGATTTTCTGATATTATCCACTACACTAATATTAAACACATGGGCATGACATGAAAACGTTTGAAACTGCATAAAACAGTTTTCCCACATACAAACAACTTAAGGTACAAATATTTAATAATTTTCACTTATTACGGTTGTGAGTAAATTTTAAATTTAAAGTTTAGTTTGAAAACAAGAAATATTTTAAAAATACTTTTGACTGAAAATGAACTTTTATTTAAATTAACTGGATTTCTGTTAAATTTAATGGGGTTTTATAAAATTCAGTTCTTTGAAAATTACGTTTTAATGTACTTAAAAACGCATTACGACGGCATAAAATGTATTAAAATCGGACCAGTGGAATTCTATAAATAGGAGTTATAACTCCAAAAATTATATAATAAAAAACATTTTTTTAATCTAAATTACCTTAACACAGAGATCACATTGAGCAACAAAAATAAGGAATAATTTAATAACCTTTGTACCAGAATAGGTTAGTATTTCTTTTTTTAATCAGCAGTGAGTGTTTACAACATATTTACATAGATTTTGCCTTACTTATGGAGATATGAATTGTGGTATAGTAGTATATAGTCAAAATAGCCACGCGTAGAGCATAGATAGACTTTGCTAACATCTACACGAACTGGTGACAAGTAATACTTTAATTAACAATGAGTTAACTAAAAATAAATTAAGTGATAACAAACTTTTTAAACATATTTTCTGGTTATGCCTTTTGATCTGAATATGTCGGCTATAAAGAAGTAACCGTATTTTGAGAGGTTAATTTATAAGAACATCGCTACTCAACCTTATATTGTTATCCAGGATTTTATCGCGACACTGCTTTGATTTCACCGAACATTTCACCGACATTGATGTCACTGAAACTCATTCAACTTAATAAAGTTTTGCCATTTTAGAAAATGTCTGTTCAGGCTATATTCTATCTTTTATCTGTTTCTTAGATTAGCGTTTTTCTTAAACCTTTGCCAAAATTGAAATCTTTTAAAATATTAACCTCAGCGATAATTTTACATAGCGTACCTTCCCTCATTAACGATGTGTAAGCGAAATTTAAAACCAAACGGCACCAAAATACAAAATAGCTTCGGTAATTTAAAACTTAGGTACGATATTAAAAGAATGAGAAAAACGTATGCAGTATGCCATAAAATTCAATAACAATTCCAACCTTTATTATTTTTCTTAGGTTTGTAGCAAGATCCACATTTTCTTACATGTGACCTTCAATTCTTATATCAGTTGCTGTTCAATAAGCTAGTTTATATGCTGCTGTAATAGGCTTATTTGGATACTTATTGTAAATAAAAAAACACTCGCAATTATTTTAAGATAGATTAAAAAATGTGTAGGCCTATACCTGTCCAAAAATTACTTCTTTTATTTTATGTTGTGAATTGGTATTTTAACTGCCTAGATTGTTCCTAACAACAATTTAAAGTACTGAAAATCTTCTTCCAACAAAATTTTCATCAAAACGAACTACTGTATTATAAAATTTAAGTGCAAACAGCTGTGTTTGTATGCTGGCAGTTCAATTTATAATGTTACAAGCTTACGTAAGTTCAATTCCAATTACTGACGTTAGAATTTTCTGTTATTACCATTCTTTACCTTAATTTGACTTATGGACAAAAGATGATAATCATATTAATTGGCAACAAGTAAATTAATTAGTTAAACTTATTCTATCATGACTATGTATAGAATACGTTAAAGAATCCAGTAAGTATTTCATATATTTGTTTATAACTTTTACGTAACTTTTAAATGTTCATCGTCAAGGATTTGTGATAAAAATCTGATAGTCTGGAGTTCGATTTACGTATACTAGTCCCTCATCATCTATATAAGCTACTTTGGTACTATAAATAAAATAATGAAATAAAACACAAAATATTCTAGATAATAGTGATTTCAATAAAGAAGACAATCATTATTTTCTTTTTTCAATAATACAGGGTACTCAGCAACTCACAATGAGCTCTAGCAAACCATTACTGGATGTATTAAACTAGAACTGTAGTTTTGATTGTCTAAGGTAATTCCAGTTGACAAACTGTCTGGCTCTATTTACAATACAATTTGCAAGACATATCTCAGTGACAATAACATGGAGGCTTTGTAATTAGGTATCCTTGTAAATTAGGTAAATAGGGTTTTAAACTTGTTTCCACTACTTTATATAAGTATTAATAGTTTGAATTGAACTATATTCTATTCCGAAAACCATATAGAATATTTTAGTTGGCATAAAATGCAACGTACTTCCTCGAATAAAGAATATTTTAAATTTTAGACAAGTAACTTTACATTATTAAACTTTGAACTTCGCAAAAGGAAGAATTATTAAATGATAATACATTAACTATAACACAAATTCTCACATGCTTAAAGTTTAAAAACCAAATCCGTTTCAACGAAACATTTTGTATTCCTCAGTAGAGTATGAGTTAGTTACAATTAACAAATTGTAACTGTTATCATTTTGTTTATTTGTAGCTTATGTATCGTGAGGATGAAACCCCTGAAGACTTCGCCCAAAGTCTTCCGAATGTCTTCGTGTCCTGACAAATATGCCGTTGAGCAGTGGCTGATCTTCGTCGCTGTTGCGACCTCCATCCGTCTCGCAATTGGTACTGGCCGCGTTTCTTTGTCAAAGTCTTCCTAAGCCCCTGGCCTGTTCAACCAACAGACCCTAGCCAGCCCCTCCTCCCTCACTCTGGCTTCGTTCGACCAACCGACACTGCTCCCAATTATAGGTCAGGATCAAGTTTATATAGTAGACTTCCGCCTGATTAACTGACCTGAATCTTGAGTGTTCTGCCAGTGTCGGGCATTTCTACACTTCCTACTTTATACTTTCCTGTTCTGCTTTTTTGTACCAAAATCTTACATAAGACATTGCTTACTCAACTATTACAGTCATCATACTTGACTTACAATTAAACCAACTATTTCCTAATTATTCCTAACAATTCTCAAGACCATAAGCTTGCAATTCTGCATTAAGTAGCGTTTATCCGTGATTTAGAGACTGTTTTTGCGACTTCATTTTGAACTTTAAAAAAATACCAAATACATTGTCCAAACTGAATAATTTTCAAGACCATAAGCTTGCAATTCTGCATTAAGTAGCGTTTATCCGTGATTTAGAGACTGTTTTGGGACTTAATTTTGAACCTTTTTTAAAATACCAAATGCATTGTATAAACTGAATATTCCTGAATGTCTGCATAGAGTTTAGCATTTTGTCTTGAGATTAATTCAAAAGAGTCTGAGATATAATCACTAGAAATTGATATTTGCTTTTGAAACACCAATTATATATATTTTTAGGATGACATTTTTTTAAATAACTAAGAAAATAGTTATGCACATTAAAAATATTTTAATGAGAGATTTATTATAAAAAAATAAATAAAAATTATTCACATTTGTTGTTTGAAAAAATAAATACGATTTATTTATTATACAAAAATGTAATGTAAATCTTTATTAATTTTGTTGCATGATTGACAAAAATTTAACAGACAAATCCTATATAGTGGAATTAAATATTAGAATATTTTGCGTTCACAATTTATTACGAATGAGGCAGATCATAGCTTGCTGTTTAACAATCAAGTGACCCTTTTAAAATTCAAACTGTGTTAAATAAATTATTTGACTAAATGGTTAATTGAGTATAACCAATGCGAATGAATGTTAAAGCAGTACATAGTAAGATTCTGTGTTTTAATTACAGACATTGCATGGTTACCGATTGGCGCTGGATTTAATTGAAATAGTTTACTGGATTTGTTTGCTTCTGAGTTGGACACATTATATTTACTGTACAAATAGTCAGCATATTGTAGACCTAAGTATAAACTGTACTTAAAAGCGTTTAAAGTAATTTGAGTTCCGTTTCATGCAATTAAATAATCTGAGTTATATTTGTATATATAATGATCTTACACTAATTAGTATATTGGTATCAACAAAAGAAAAGAGATCTATTGTTTAGAGCAGGACAGAAATGTGTGAACATAGTGCGCATTCACTCAGAGTTACTAGTCTTTATAAAAATACAATTCTGAAAATTAAATGAATTTCACGAGTGTACCATTGAGAACACATGCTCCACTTGTGTTGGATGCCCAGACATTATTATTTTTTTTTTTTAATTTGTGTCGTTATTTAAAACACGCGCAATTGTTATAGTAAAAATATTCAATACTGCACGCACACGCCAACAAGCGAAACTATTGCGAAACTGAGCTCAGCTGTTGTAATACCGTTAGGCCTCGGCTACGATACAAGCGGTGAGCGGTGAGCGGTAGGCGGTAGGCGGTAGGCGGCAAGTTTTACTAGCAAGTTGCCTAAGCGGCGGATGTGGCTACGATACAAGCGGCAACATTCCCACAGTCAACGATATGACGTCACACGATGAGCTAGTGCTGACGGAAATACTTAGTGAGAGACCAATATTTATATTTTTTTTTCCGCTTACACACTTCTTCAGCAAGGGATATTTAATTAAATTGCAAGTGAAAAATAAAAAACCAAGACCGGGAATTAAACGTGAAGGTCCCGGGTTCAACTCCCGGTCTTGGTCTATGTTTTTTAACTTGTAATTTAATCCAATATTTATAGGAAAATCACAATATAGAACTACTATACCTTTAACCTTAGACTGAAGTGATATTTACTTTTGTCCAGAAATTCAGGTGAAACCCGGGTAGAGAGTATTTTAAAAAATATATACTTCCTGTGAAAATACCAATGGTAAGTAGTCCCATAACAGAAAGTTTTAATCCATTTGTGTTGTTTAATCCATAATTCAAGGTGTTTAAAGAATAAATAAATACTTGAACCGAATATAAAATTCCGAAAGTATACTCGCAAAAATTAGCATCTTTTTTGTTTACCGTTGGATTTTCTTGAAATTTAGTATATAAGATGTCGTTAGTATGCCATGAACGTATACTTATCAAAAATACTTAATTTTGCCTTTTTAACCAATGTCATATGTTTGTTGAAAGTAAAGAAACCCATGAGCGTCGGGCAGCAGTTGAAAAATTATCTAACTGATTTGATCATGAGCGGCGAGCGTTAGCCAACGCACATCCGCCGCTTGTATCGTAGCCAGCCAACCGTGTTTAACAAGGAAACTCCATCAGTTAGATAATTTTCGTGCGCCGCTTGCACCTGCTACTGCCGCCCGCCGCCCACCGCCCACCGCTCACCGCTCGTATCGTAGCCGAGGCTTTATTCTGGCGCATGCGTATAGACACGTCTCGGATGTCGCTTGAAAAACGTAAGACAGACACTAATGTTATTCTTCTGACTGCTTGGGCTGACATTTGGCTAAATGAAACTAATGCTCTCGATGCAAGTTCTTCTAAAACTATTCTGATAATAAAAGTGTGCTATGTGTAACGAGCCTAGTCTATTTGAGTAGACCGAATATTGAAACCATACGTAATTAGAGCCAGTTTAGTTAAAGTTGTTAAAGTAATGTGAACTCGTGCCATGTGGTTTTTTGTCTTTGAAACATACGTTATATAACCCTATTCACTCAACACTCCAGGTAAAGTTTAATATTTAATACAGTGGCGGCTCGTGCTATAGGTTCACTGGTTCAGCTCTACTACGTCGTTTTCAACTGCTTGGTTCAACTCAAAGAATGAGCCTCCTAGCCTAGGCAAGGGGTTCAGGGGAACAGTGGGCGAATAGCCGTATTAGCACTGCTTTTCGCTGCAATCTAAATGCAGCGACACCAGACTCCTTCCGAAGATAGCCGAAGCTGCAATTCACAACTAACTGTGTTATGTAAAAAACTTAGGCCTACTTTTTCCTTTGCAAAGTTGGTGTTTGTTTACTTCTTTGATTTATAGGTTATGTCAGTTGTGCATTCTATGAAGTTCATGGATTAAGTTTGTGTTAGTGTGGATATATCAATAAATAATATTATTGCAGTTCAGTGTTGTTAATAACGTCGTGTTAAGGTAAAGTTTTTATAATTTACAGAGTTACATCTTTGCTAAGGGTAACTTTTCTTCTTTACCTATTGAAGAAAAGTGTGCTATTAAAGTGTACAGGTATTTGTGTAACTTCATTATTTGTGAGTCACTTTATGAACTAAACTAAACTTAAATAAACTAATGAATAAAGTATTCTTGGCCTATCATGAAAACTGTAACCTGATTTTATCATTGCACGCTTTTCAGAGATGTCTTAAAACAACCAAATTTTAGCAAAAACCAGCCTAAAAGTAGAAATTATAATGTTTAGTACTAAACAAATTTTCAAGACCCCCTCTCCCCCCCTAGATTTCAACCCCCAAGGTAATAATTCACCAGCCGCCACTGATTTAAACTAAATGTAAGCTACTACATGTTTGAAATTTACCAATAAAATAATTTGCAATATATTAATTTGATTTTAAGTTAAATCATTCCTTTTTACAAAATCATATTTAAATGTTTAATGCAGTATAAAACCTTCAGTTGATTAATGCAGTATATATTGAAACTTAATTTAAATAAAGTGTTTTCAATTGTACACCATGTCAATTTCACAGGCATTAAATCTAAACTATCTGATTCTAAGACAGATTTATTCTTTATTCGACAGATGATTCTGGTTGAAGTTTCGTTCCAACTCTAGTCAAAACCGCATTCAACACTTCAAATCATAAAGCCTAACCTAAATGAACTAATTATACAAATTAAGTTTAGTATAAGTAAATACCATGGTATTAGTTTTAAATATAAACTGAAAAGAGGTTAACCCAATTTAAATTATTTCTGGTTTTACATAAATTGGTGTGGTGAAGCATGCAATATTTAGGACTAAAGTTCCCAAGGAACTAACCAATGGAAAACACATTTATTTTTAAAATCTAATTATAGTTTCCTATTTATTAACTTGTACATTTATTTTTATTTTGCTTTCCCAAATTGTTCTCTTAAATAATTTCTTACATATAAGTATTTATTAATTCAAATATAAATATTGAAACTTTGCAAAAATTATGTTCTAATTGTTTACAGCAACTTTTAATACACAAATATTCTTTTGAATATACAATTTCAATGTTAATAATTTGTTTACTACCTTTCTCATAGCCCAATGTCTGAGTTGAATAGAATATTTTCAGTTAAATGGTATATTTTTTGGATCTAGATAGCCAAAATAGATAGAGTAAGTAAGTTGAATATGTGTCACACACCCTTTTTTGAATATGTGTCCTCTTTAACATTGCAGATTTGTAACCTCACTTTAGGGCTCCAGTAACTTTCAGTTTAAATTAAATGTTACGTAACGCCCAAGAGTGGCATACATTAACTAAAACACTAAACTAGCCTTTCCTTAACTTAAAGTCCCACCCGATAACTTAAAGGGTAACAACGAAATAATACTCAGTTTTAGAAGGTACGCTAACCCTTATACTTCGAAGATTATTGCGAAGTGTTGACAGTAAAATGACTCATGAATGTTAATGTGGTGGAAAAACCCGATGTTGGAAGTTTATAATGACTACGCTATTTGCCTTGGCGACAGTTACTAGGTCTTCCTCATAGATATCTGGTAGTTCTGCACTTCTTTCTAGTCTCTGGGAAGTGACGGTAGATCGGTTGGCAGGGCAACGTAATTTGCTAGGATTCGCCAGTTCGAATCCATCTATTAAGCTGTTCTTTTTCTTCAATTAAATTTAACTCTGTAATTTTTAGTCTAATTTCATAAAGTAAAAATTGTATGCAGAAATCATCCTCTGGAACCGTCGTAGCACTGTTTCAACGAATTCTATCTACTTTTACCCCTGCACTTCTTCACATTTTTTCAGCATTTCCCGAGCATCACAACAATATTTGCTAGAGTAATTTATTCCACTACCTTCGTAAAAACGGCCTTCTCTCTACACTCAAAAAGAATAACGCCGCTTACACTTTATGGGAGGAATCCTTGTCAAGAGTGCATATCTGGACGGAATTCTTGGCCTTACTGAAAAAACTTTCAAAATTGGCATTATCAGGCAAGAAACTAGGTCACGAATTAGTTGACTCTTCCGCGGTAGAGATGAGTCTGGACACTTTATTTTTCGTTGGTTTTGTACCTCCTACAGCTCTACTACTATACAGAGAGTTGATTTCATTCTGCTCCAAGTCTTGCTTTTTTTACTAAATGTACCAATACAACCCCTTTCATAGTTTGCTTCCTTGGTAACTTCTTTGTAGATTTAACCCATGTCAGTTTAAAGTGCTCTTAGACTATCAACATTTAGGTACCGAAGACTATCTATCCTTGGTCCATTATGACTCTAAAATAGATATGTGTTCTAGCAAAGCAATAGTAATGTCTTACAAAGGACAACAAGTATGCTTGATCAGATAGAAGGCCCACAAGAAATATATAACATATTAACTTTGGGTTGAAAACTCTCCCAAACAGAAGTAAGATTTTTTAAATTTATAGTTCCAATATCAACTAGTTTATGTTAATAGCTTGAAAATTGTGAAAAATGTAGCCACATTACTTTTGGTAAAATAGGCGCTTATGTATAACTCATGCAACATTGCACCTGTATCCATATGTAGAATAAATACAGTCCCAATAATTGTGTTTTTTATATTAAACTGGTATCCTTAACAGTTTATTTTAGTGACGTTGATTCTCTAATATCCAAAAAATCATCTGAGAAGAAATTAATGAACTAAGTGCAAGTTAATTTAATGCAGCAAAGTGGACTTTTGGAACAGACACACTTTTTTTAGAAATGTATTCATTATTAATATCATAGTTCTAGATTATAAAAACCTTAACGAAGTAAGACTTTTTAAATAGAAAATTAAATTGTATTGTTACGAAAGTACTATCAATTACTAGAAACAAAAATAAATCCATAAATATTAGTAAAATACATATGTTTATAGTAATAAATATTATACATATTTGTTTGTGGTAGCCTAACTTTATAGTTTTTAAACACATATTACATTGTTAGATTCTGTCAGACAATCTTTGTTTTTTCTACGCGTTTAAACTCAACGCGTTAACACGTGCCGACGATCCACAAAACCGTTGACGTCAGCTTTTAACTTTATATGTGTTAATGTACGTTTGAGTGTATTTTGTGTATATATGTGTTTATGTGTAGTATGTTTTATATTAACAAAGTTCCCAGTGTGAGATCCGCGAGTTACATTTGATAATGACTGAACATGAATAGTCGAAACGGCCGTCTTGTAAGTTATGACGAGAAAAAACAAGGATTGTCTGACAGAATATACCAAGGTAATATAAAAATATTATACTGTGTATTTCACAATTCTAAATGTGATACACTGTCTTCAAAAAGTTCCTAAGCACCTTAATTGTTTTTGAATATATATTATTGTTTTACATAACAGAAGAGGTTTAAAGAACATCTCTTTTCAATGTTACCTACATGCTGTTCTAGGTAAGATTTCCACATTTTATTTGCAATTGTATATACAAGCTTTAAAACAAATAACCATATTAAAACAAATTTTATCTCTAACACAAAACCAATATTCTGCTCCAGTGTTTCAATAAAAATAAAATTTAACAAATTTTGATTTAATTAATTTAAAACGTAGTAAGATATTAAGTGCCTATTAGTTGGTCTTTTAATAAACTTCAAAATAATGTGTCATATGACATATCCTCAAATTAAAAAGTGATAACCTCCCTAAATTAATGCGTGTCCACAAATTATGCTTTACAAGATATACAAGTTCTGTAAGCAATACAAATGAAGGGGTTAAAGGTTCGCTTTGAACGCAATGTTTGTCTCGTATAGTGGTGACTGTCTAAGCTAACTTGTCAAATTCTCTGGCTGTATTCACAATACATCTCCCAATGATAATATCACAGACATTTTGTAATAGGTTTGTTGCGGTTGGCAAATCTGGTTCTATTTGTTGTTCAACGAGGATACCTGTAAAGTCATACTAGTATTATTACTATTAGGGGATTTTACTCCCTAGACCCCCAAGAAGATTCGTGTGCTTGCTAATATCTCAACCTATGTTAATTCTACACTCTTGGTATGGTCTAGAATTTGTTTGCTAGATTACATATAAATTAATAATAAAATATTACCTTTTATGTCCGTCAAGTGATCCACTTATGTGAAAAAACACACTACCGCGGTTTCAGATGATATCACTCATCCATCATCAGGTGAAATTATCACTCCTAAGAGGTCGTCATTAACATTAAAAAATTGTCAGACATATAACAGCACAAATACAAAAACACACAAACAACGTACACATTTAACACAAATTGGAACACCCGTCTCATGTGGTCATCACAGATGCAGAGTCAGAACGCAGTTCAAAATTCGCTGAACACCTTGTGAACTATGATCATGCTTATAAAAACATAGAACACAACATGGAAATATTCCAAAAATGTGAAAAAGGGGATTGCATGAACCGCGTAGAAGAATATCACATATACAGAAATGAACAAGAGCACCCGGACAAATTGCTAAATGACAAAAAACAGTTCGATGCAACCCCCACTTACGAGCTAATAAGCCAGCTTAATAGGAAGTAGACATCAGCTGATAATGCACCAGTACACTGTACAGTGTCAACCTAATAACATGTTTGAACTTTATTTGTGCGCGTGTGTCGTTTGTGTTATATGTGTTTTCTGTAAATTATGTTAAACGTTTTTAAATGTGTTTTGACCATCCGACGATGTAAGAACTTAATTACGAAACACGTGTCGTGAAATATATGTATCGAAGGAAAAACTTCAAATAAAAGGATTGCTGGCGGTAAGTAACATATTAAAAAGTTATTTTAGAGTTTGTTTTAGAGTGTTAGTAAAACATAGTTAGTAAAAAAAGATTACTTCAATAATAAACTAACTTAATTTCTGGTTAAAATCTGCCATTACTCATTATTTTATTTTCAAAACGGGTCTTGACTCCTACTTGTTGTAGCAAAGTGACTCTTGTTCAAGGTGTAGTTCCAAAATTTGTCTCCTTTTTTGGTTTTTCGTAGTTTTTACATACATTTGGCATATTTGAATGATTTCTGTTTGTGCAAATAGTTTCAATCACTCATTACTAAATGCCCAATATATTATCTTATTTTATAATAAATATAACTTTTCATGCCAAAACAGTTTTTGGTCGATATCTCAAAATAAAGTTATATCAAGTTGAGTGGACAAGATCAATTTTGAAACTATAATCATCAATTTAAAGTGATACCGTAACGTATTCTTTTATTGTTGTAAACTGTAAAATTGTTTTTTACAGCCCCTGATGGTGTATTTTAAGATGATGCAAAACAAGGAAATTTATAAATATTTTCTTATGTTTAACGTCTGACATTATATGGTATATAATCCAATACTTTACTACAAAATATAATACGTTATTATAACATTGAGAGTCTGTTTTATTTATTTTGCATGTCCGTAGTTAAAAATATACAATCTATCCAAAAAAGAGCATTATTGAGAGTGTTTATATTTAAATTTCGTTCGTCCTACTAATAACAAAAATATAATTGGCAGAAAAATCATTTTAACTTAAATTTTTTAGTAGCGTGAAAATCCCCTATGACCAATTCTCTGACTAGAAGCATATGAACTGGTGGGCAAGGATTGGAAAGGGTGTAAATCAAGGGGGAGGGGTGTCAAGCGCTGCAATATAAAATTGATTTAATTGAAAACTCTGCATGGCTGCAAAGCTCTCTTATGATAATCAGTGTTTGATGTTCAACACAAAGAAATGCATTTACAATCGTGGTGCTGTCACGTGTCAACAGCTGACGCTCAGTAATATCACTCTTTCAGGTTTTGACATGACTGTGTAACGGTAAAATAGTAAACAAGCGTTGGTGAATCGCACAATTGTAGTTTATAATTAATTGAGTTATTTGCAATGTATTGTTTATCACAGGCATACCTTAGTGAATAAATAGTATAATCATTCTGAAAGATTGCATTGACTTTAATGTATATTTATATTAGATTACACATATTATTTTTGAATAATTATCAAACAAATGCGATTATTAATCAAACGCGTTTCAATGGCAAAGTCGTCATCCTAAGTGATATACGAATAGCTCATGTGTCACTTTGATGAGTTTGATAACTTTGTCCTTGAAACAAGTGTGATAATTAGTGTTATTGTTCATAATATTAAGTAATTCCTTCTCAATTGTCAAGTTTGAAGTTTATTAATAAACGTATTATTTAGAAAGATTTAGATTGCTTCAACCGTTAGTTGTCTAATATTAGTTGGTATTTTAATAAAAGAGTTCTGCTGATAAAAAAATATTGAAAATAAAGCACAAATTTAAGTAAGTTGTTGGGTACGTCTTGGTATTTACAATATTATCATAGAAGAAAAAATAGTTACTTTTCTTTAAACAGTACTGAATTTTGTGGAGATTCAAATAGGTTTACGATTACTTCAAGACTGTAGTATGTGGTTATGTATCCCCTCAATTGACACCATGTCTCAGCATAAATAAAATGTCCAATATATAGCATGAATTCCATCATATTTGGTCCAATATTAATCGTAATATTACATAAATGAGTATGGGTACTATTAAAATGGATATTACTTCATAAAGTTCTTGAAAATCTTTGATGCTTTCGACCTCCCCTTTGCTTTTGACTGTAAGCATTGTTCTCAGCGATTCAATACTTATAAATTTATCATCTTAGTAAAATCTTAAATTAAATGTTTACTTTACTTTATTTCGTCATGATATGTTTTAGTTGTTGTGTTATATTATTAGAGGTTTTATTTCTACATTGATGTTTTATTTTATAATCAAAGTTTACACGTTTTAGACCAACATTTATTTACACAAATATTCAATCTTAAATAAATATATTATTTTGCACAACTTTTAGAGTTAAAAATGGTTTCAGTGTTTATTTTTTAAGTTTAAAATTATAACACTCAGCCTGTTTACATTTGAGGTTTGTTTAAAAAAACTACTACAAACGCCCTCCAAACTATTCCAATTGTAGCATTATGATTAAAATATTTGTTTAAGGTTGTGAATGTTAAGACACTGGGATTTCAGCCGAAATATATGTTTAAACTCAAGATAGTCACGATAAATCTGAGACTGTTAATCTGTTACAATATGTATATATTTTAATATCATAAAAGCATAGAATTCGTGAATTTAGCAATAAACATATTTGGTCATGATGTGTAGGTTTTTCGACCATCAGGTGTTGAAACATGGGAGAAGTAAAGACAAATGGCGGGTATCATATTAACAGCCTATATCAATCTCCATTGAAGTGTTCCCCGGAGGTTTTTGTACATCATGTCCCCTTATCGAAAGAACACTGAGTCCAAAACTTAACTTATGAGAGCTTTAGAATCTAATGAAAGTCAAACTAAATGAAGATTTCGTAGTAACATTGGTGTCTATACAACGACATTGGTGTTAAGGTTTAAATAACAATAAAGCCAATTTCAAAACCGTCTACAGCTCCTAGTAACGCACAAACAAGATGTTATTCACGCTGAGCACTTAGAAACTACAGAAACAATTTTAACGGTTTAGGTGATTATTTAAATTCTCGGGGAATGCATGTATCGTAATGTATTTACATTAATTACCATAGCAACCAATTTAATAAATGTAGAAGCAAAAATTAATGTATTGTAGGCTAAATTTTGAAATTTGAGGCTTTGTGGAAGTTGATCGTAATGATGTTGTTAAATAAAACACACACTTTTAGAATCCAAACACTGTTCATCGTATATCACTACTGATTTTGATAATTCCTTACCATTAGCTAGTTCACTTGCTAACAGTGTGTGTTTTATTTAACAGCGCCATCATTATTGTTATTCACAAAATTAACAAAATGAAAACATCCTTTGTAAGAGTATTGTTTGTTGAAATGAATATCTAGGGACTTTAGGGCATAAAGTTATTGTATTAAATCCAATGGTGAATCCCACTAAATCTTCAATAGTTATTATAGCCTAGGTAAATGTACCGGGTGTCCCACGAAGAGGTCCCTATTTTTGAATTGATATATTATATGCACCGAACACTCTACAAACCTGAAATTCAACAGTCCTAACATACACATATGTAAAAGAAATACACCTGAATATCAGTTAATTCTGACACATTTGGACAAAATGGTGGGATATCAAAGAAATAGTACCTTTTCGTTAAAATAGTTTTATTAGCTTAAGTGTTACAACATATTTATTGAAATTTAACGATGTTACTAAGCACTAAACAACGTTAGGGAATTAAAGATATAAGTACCTAATAAATAAATTAAATCTATTTGATCCATAAACCTTATTCAAACTGATGTCCATCGATCGCAATGCACTGATGACAACGAAATAGAAAACAGTCATACGCTTTGCTGAACAACTCTCGAGGTATCAACAACAGTTCCTCTTCGATCAACCTCATTAGTTCATCGTCTGTCGCAACGTTATGACAATAAACCTTCTCCTTCAAAAAGCCCCACAGAAAAAATTCACAAACAGTCAAGTCTGGAGACCTTGGGGGCCAGTCCATGAAGCTGCTGCCACGACCTATCTAACGGTTAGGAAGATTTTGGTCCAAAACTGCTTTGGCCACATTAGCATAAATAATGCGGAGGAGCTCCATCCTGTTGGAAAAAAACGTCTTTCATCTCAGGCTGAGAAAGATGAGGAACTATGTGATTGCTTAAAACTGATGCATATCTTTCTCCAGTCATTGTTTGTCGGGATATGTCATACGACAAAACACCATCCTTGGTAACAGCAGCCCAAACTGTTATACCTGTTGATTTTAATTTCTCTTCTTGTAAGATATGTGGATTTTTGTGTTATAGTAATGACAATTATGCCTGTTTACAGTTCCTGTTCGATAAAATGTCGCTTCATCTGAAAACACGACTCCTTCATGCCATTTGCTATCTACGTCAGTCTTTTCAATTATTTTCGAACAAAATTCCAATCGTCTGTCAGGATCATCTTCAAACAGTCCGTGAACTAAATGAGTTTTATAATGTTTGATTTTGTTCTTTTTGGCATACCTTTGGACAGATGACTTCGGTATCCCTGTAGCAGATTCCACCTTTCTTATTGACTTAGGCGTATTTGGAGATTCCATGAAAGCAGCACATACTATTTCTTCATTTTCTATGTTGGAGGATCTATGGTATTTTTTTTGTATTGACCCCGTTTCTAGTAGGATAGTCTTCCACTTACGAATAGACGGTGGAACTACACCTGGGTACCTTTCCCTAAAACACCTTATTGCTTCATAATCATTTTCAAAGGCAATAGCCCAGGAACAACATTTCACTTTTTGCTCAGTTGAAAACGGCATGGTACATAAGACACTTTACAATGCAACTTAATAACAAATGCCAATGTTTATTACCAAATATGTTCATTGTTGTGGATACACGCAGTCAGCTGATAGATATAAAATAGTCTAAACAGCTGTAGCTGTTCCTATTCTAAATAAAAGTAGGTTTACCCTTAAAATACGATTGCTAATTTTGTTTTTTTTTTGTTTTTCCGCCATTTTGTTTGGATCAGTCAGAATTAACTGATACTCAGGGGTATTTCTTTTACATATGTTTTAGCCACGACTGTAGAATTTCAAGTATGTAGCGCGCTCTATACGTCTGTCACATCAATTCAAAAATAGGGACCTCTTCGTGGAACACCCGGTATAATGAATGTAGAACTAAAAAGAAGGCCAATGTTGGACTTGCATAAGGGTCAAGAAGTGGGAATTGGGGTACTCGTAAATATATAAGTACTAGCGACAACCATCCCGTGCTTCGCACACTAACTACCTTGCTCCAATAACTTATTGTAAGCTAAATAATTAACTTAATTTATATTTTTTATATAATTATTTAAATTTTATTTAAGGGGTTGAAAATGAATAAACGGTATCAGGAAACTGACACATACTTTCTCCCTCATTATAGAAACTTAATAAAAAAATACTATTACCAATTTATTGTGATTTTTTTATTTTTAACAGTCATTTTCCCATAAAAATCCATAAAATAATGGAAAAATCAACTTTTTTTCAAAAACGGCTCGAACGATTTTGATTAAAATTTTACAGTTTATAGTACTTTAGGTCCCTAATAAACTATAAAATTTTAATCAAAATAGTTAGAGCCGTTTTTGAGAAAAGTTAATTTTCCCGTTATTTTATGGGTTTTTATGGGAAAATTACCCTTAAAAATAAAAAATTAACACAAATGAAAAAAACTCCTGGAGATACCGTGGATTAGTACCTCCATACCAAATTTCATCAAAATCGGACGACTGGTTTAGGCTCTAGGTCTGATAACATCCACACAGACACACAGACACACAGACACACAGACACACAGACACACAGACACACATACAGACACACACACAGACATCACTCCGAAAACCACTTTTTTAGGTTCAGGGGGACCCAAAACGGATATTTCCACCAAAAACTCAAACTCGAAAATTTTGACGAATACAATACTTTCTCCATATACTATGGTATAGGGGGAGAAAGTAAAAAAGGAAAAAAAACATATATATAAATGGAATAAGGAACTAGGAATAAGGAACAATGCCTAGGAATAAGGAACATTCATGCAAACAATCATGACAATCGGTCAAGGCGTTTTGCCGTAATCGTGAGAAAGACAGACACACAGACGATATGTAGAAAGGTCAAGCTAAAACGGAGACCTTGCTTTGCTCGGTCAATTAACTTAATTTATATTTTAGTAGATCATTGTCCTTTAATTTAATAAACATGCAAAATTACACGCAATAACATGAATGCTTTTATGAAAAATATCTTTCAGATAAATGATCTTGGAAAAAACTTCATTAGGCAGAAATTACTGTGCTAGCTCTCTATATTTTCTGTAATTTGTTTATATTCTATAATATGTAATTGATGATTGTAATACCATTGATGATTGTGTGCAATTTATGTTCTAACTATAAATTTAACACAATGCATAAACAAGACTTTGATACTCCTAACACTAGATTGAGTAAATCGTATAATAGTTTTGCGTGTGTCAGCAATATAAATTATTCAATAAATAATTACCATTAACTGTTAGAGAGATGTCTGAAAGAAGATTTTAAAATGTTATTTTAAGTTGGTTTAAAAGTTATTAAGACTAATACATCTGAAGCTTTTAATGTAACACGTTTATTGTATATACATTTTGTGAAGGACTACGTTTTAACATTTCTAATATTATATACACATGGTGTGTTTGTCCATAATAAAGCATATATTAAAATTAAAATTCCAGTCACACATTTTGTAAATTGAAGGTTAAGGGTCGGCTCTAGCTGTCGGCCATGTTGGTTGACACTCCATAAGACCAATGTTAAATTAAAATCCATATTTTTCCTTTATTTTTGATCGGATAATTATGAACGATATGTGATTTTAAAGCTATGGCCAATACGCATGCAAATGGCTTTTCCAAAATTAAGAAAAACGTTTTGTTTAATATTTATTAACAATTTAAAAAATTAATTTTTAATAATTTTTTATGTTGTCACTATTAGTTATAGCGAAAAAGTACCAAGCCATTTGCATGAAGAATTTCGTCCCCAAGAGTTTGGTATTTTTTTGAAAACGCTATTTGAACAATTGCGGGTTTTAAATGGATTTAGGCTGAGCAATGTCCGTGTAACCTACCGCCGCTATAGGGTGACTTTAAATATTTTTTTACGATGTAACTATTAATTATAGCGAAAAATTATCAAGCCATTCGGATGAAGAATTTTGTCCCCAAGAGTTTGGTATTTTTTTGAAAACGCTATTTGAACAATTTCGGGTTTTAAATGGATTTAGGATGAGCAATGTCCGCGTAACCTACCGCCGCTACGCTGGAGTCGCAGGTTGCTTTCTGTTTTACTAGAGCCGACCCTTAATTGTAAATTATAAACGTAAAAATTTTTTACAAAAATAAAGAAACTGGATAATTTAATAACGTAGTTAGTATTGGTGCACGCCTTCCATTGCGTTGTAATTTCAGGGGTTTAAAATACAATAGCTAAATCTAATCGATATCCTAAGAAAAACGTTTTCCGAGTTCCGACAACGAACAAAGTACAAAGGCCAAACTCAGTCAGTTAATTATTCAAAACAAGAAGGAATGACGCCAAGGAAAGTTATTTAATTTTAAGAGAAAATAGTTTGTTGTACAGCCATTATAATATTTTGGTATTTTGTAATTCAATTCTAGAGTTTTAGTAAATTAATCATTTAAAATTGCGATAGTTATTTTAAAACTACATTGTAATCTTTATTTAAAGAGAGAACGTTTATGAGTGTTATGATTTCACTTAAAGACCTTATATCCATAAATTATAAGAATAATATACTCTATCTTGTAACATCTTCTGCACATCACCAAAAATTTATTAAAAAAAAGTTAAAAGCTTCAAATATTCGTTAAAGTAGATTCAAGCTTTACGTTTTTTATAATTTTTTTTTTGCTACTAATATAACTCTAAAAACATATAGTTTTGTTCTACAATAGCGGTTACTAAGCTAACCCATTTTGCACTTTAATATGTTTCTAATATATTAAGTAAGGTTTATTATATATATTTATATAACTTATCTTGAACCTCAGGCCATCCGTATCATAGTTGTCCATAGCTCTAAAATTACCCGTTCTATTTTAATATAGCTTTTCTATCATTGTCTGGCGATATTATCAGCTTGTGTAAACACATACACTTATTAACATTATGTTATTATTTTAATTAAGATTTTTCAGTAAAATTACTTATAATATGATCTGGATGATATTTGAATGTAAAATAATAATTGAAATCGGTGCAGTATCGCCGAGTTATATGAGTCACTGATGTGCTGACAAGTACTATATCCAAGCGTATCCCAAGTGAAAAGTATCATCAACTGTTCTTTTTACTTGAAGTTTACGCACAGGTATAGCTTCAGACTATTAGTACAATGCAGTAAACCCGGCTAGAGGCTGCAACACTGCACGAAGCTTATTTAATCACTATACTGAGTGCTGAGTAAGGAAGTAACAGAAACACATATTTTTTGGTGGGGATAAAAACTAGAGTTTCGCGCGATATCCCAAGTGCCAAAAACGAGCGATCAAACAGAACAAAGTAATTTTTATATACCGCTTGTATCTATAATATAGTGTTTTTCATCTATCTGTTTAAGGGTTTCGGTTACTACTCAGTACTGATTTGAAAATAATCAATATAATTTGGCAAATAACACTCAGATGACAATGCTTAGCACAAATTCAAAGTTTTAAAGCAAATCTAAAATCCTAAAAGGTGTTAATGAATTAAATCTTTATTATTTACAAGCTTGTATTGTATAGTAATATAATACAGTAAATAAGTTTCAATAAAAAAAGTATTCATATGCCTAAAACATGTTCAGTATTTAATGATGAAAAACGAAGTAAATCAAATATATTGATTTTGAGCGAGCCAGACTGAAAGTAAATAAAAGCCGAAATGAAACACCAACACAGATTGCTTACTTTAAACTTGTTATAAGAAATTCCAGAGTTTTGTGTACAATAAAGAGTTTAATAAAATCAAATAATACAAAAAATCATTATTCAAGCCTTGACTACATACCTAAATAAACGAAATTAATATTTTAATTGATTGGAATAATTGATAATGTTTAGAGAAAGGTAGAAAGTAATTTTCACTGGACATAAAACTTATATAATTTTTTTTTCATGAAATGTGAGAATTTAACCACCTGTTCAAGGATTCCGTACCGTCAGTGATTTTGAATTTGTATACGTCTTTAAAGAATACCTTAGCATAGAAGTAAGTTTATTACATTGCTATTAAATATTTGTATATTATTGCATTCCAAGTTATCAACCATAGTATAAAGTATACCATTCAAATACACTAGCTATAGAATCAATTCAAAATAAAACGACTTCCTAATAAAAGTGTTAAATTGAGGACTGGATGAGGCAATGCCAAGTTTTTATATTTTAACTTTTTTTGCATGGCAAAAATAACAAGAGATAACTCAAAATGTATTAAATACATCGTTAAAACATTCTTGCTTTTACTCAATCACATCGGAAGCTCCTAGTTTATCGATAAACTGTTTAGAATATTTTCCCGTCAAAATATCAAATAAAGTCTAGGTTTAAAACCAAGCGTTTTGAGATATTTTTAAGGTTTACGAATGTACGTGTTATAAATGCAAGAGAAGAGGCGACAAAATGGCCTGTTCAGCATGCAAGTGCCATCAAGACGTCTCCTGCTGCTGCTTTAACATTTCTCCTGAATATTCCTTCCCTCGATAGGAGGATAACTGGTTAATCAATGCTTGGGTACTGACGCTGCAAAAGATAAATTAGTTGTAGAGCCTACCTTCAAGGTAACATGACTAGAGCAGGGCCAATATTAGGTCTGAAAAGAGGCAGATGAGTCCTAAGAAACAAAATTGAAACAGGTTATGAGGTTGTAAATCGAACAAGTAATGTTTGGAAGGAGATTAAACCAATAGGAGACGACTACAAGGACGTATTCAGTCAGAGTAAATGAAGGAAAACTGAATGGCCAGTTATCCGCCAGATAGACAAGTTCGGGGTAATGACTCTGTCAGACTAGAGTTGGTAGCAGCATCAGATAAAAGGAAAATCATGATCTGCTCAGATAGTCTGGCAGTACTGAGAGCTCTGATGTTACCCGACGTAATTCTTATAGGTGAATGTAGAGTTGCTGAAAACAACAAGGAATCAACTTGTTCTGACGGAATGGAATTAACAGCAACAAAGAAGCGGAAGAAGTTGTAAAGGAATGAATCCTGGTTTCCGAGTAAACAGGTGACAGCTGGATCTGAACAGGTCCAAGAAACCTCTGAGTTAAGTAAAGAGTGAGAGAGCATTGTAGATAGTAAAACATATTCCATGGTAAAGGGAGGAGCAGATGGCTGATAAGACTGTTTTGGACTGATTTAATAATAATTGTAGACATTGTGACTAATATAGGTATATTTTAGGTGCATTAAGTAATAAGCATTTAGCAGTAATTATGGGTAAGTAAGGTATTAGAGTCGTTTAAGTCATGATATGCTAGTCACGAAAATACTGCAGGAGATAATGATATAACTAAGGTGGTCTAGATCTGATGAGATTTGAAAAAGTGCTGGTAGGTTATGTATGAGGTAGAATTGGAAAAGAATTTGTTTGGATAAAGAGGTTGGTAGATTGGGCGAATTGTCCTCAGTTTTACGAGACTCTCTGTTCGTGAAAATTAATCTTCTAAATCCGCTGAAATAGTAAAGTAAGGTTTTCAGACGTTTAACTATTTTAACGTTAGGTCAACATTATCCACTTTTCTCTCAGTAATATTAATTTTCTTTCTGAAGAAAGGAAAAACATTACAAACTTATTAAAATATAAAACTTATTTTCTTATCATTTTTTTATATTTTTTTGTACCTAAAAAGTTAGTTTCAAAAAATAAAATTGTTGTTTGGACTTTGAACTTCAAATGCTATAAAGAATGTAGGTTAACTCTTTACTTCTTATGTGCATATAATAACTGTTCCCGAAGGAATAAGAAGCACTTTTTAATCTAAAGTATAGGTTTCTTTAAGCACAACGTATTTTCGAAAAGTGTCAAACTGTCTACAGGTTCAGAGCATATGCGTGTTGTACTAAATTTGTACAACTTTAACTTCAAACCAAGTTATACTTTACACTTTGTGAATATACCTTGTCTTTCAACATAAGTCTGATTGTTTGAAAGTAGTGTATATCTATACTGTTATGATTTAAGTAATAATAATAATTTCATTTATTATACTAACGTAAAATACTGCACAAAATTTAATCTGTACTTCCATAATAATGAAATTAAAAAAAAACTTAACCTTACAAAAGTTTAGTATTAGTACAGTTGATAACTAAATGCAAACTATGGCGAGGCCGTAGTCGTCTGCCAGAGTAGCGATTGCCTTATCGCATTACTTGCCTTATATTGTAAATAATGATTATTTACAATATTTACTTACGTACTAGATTCATCCTATAAAATCAAATTTAGTATTGATGTCTTTTTAAAACAAACTCGCAAAACAAATGCTCCTAACTGTATTAAGATAAATATTTTATTAAAAAAATAACAAAATGTTAAATTATTGGTTACCAACTATTTATATTAATTATATATGTGTGTCATAAAGTATTAACTTTATTTATAATTGTTATAAATATATGTTATACTTCTTAGGACTAAGTACATTTTCAGACAAAGAGATTTTATACAAAATTAAACATACATACTGTGTTTATTCTTAACTTATTCTAAACAAAAAAATTAACATTTCAGAAACTTAAATCTATTTTATAATAAATATAATTAGCAAGTAAGCACGTAAGCACGGCAAGTTCCCCAACTACTCACAAAGTCCTGATAGTAACAAATAGATAACTAAAATCCCTCATACAAAAATATCATTTTAAAAAAGCAAACGCGAAAAACCAGGTAAACAAATACATACGTAGACATAAATATCAAAATTGTAATTTTATTAGTAATCGCTATAGATCACCGATATTTATTTAAAACTGTGCTAAATTTATAAACTATATTATAATTCATACATGTGTTATACATATACACTAATGCAGTCTAACATGCAGATTTACGTTCATACATACAGCAACACTACAGACAACTTAAAAAAAATTTACAGAAATAACTTAATTAAAAAGTTATATGATTAGTAATTAAATTCTTGTATTAATCTTTAGAATAACCTTATAACATACCGAAGTTAATATCAGCAGACAAAGATACATATAAATTTGCATATATGGCCAACGATTTTGTTTATTATTATGTGAAAGTGCGTATATTATAATTATATGTTACTTATGTGTAGTACTATGCAAAATCTGTATTGCAGTATGAATGTAAATAAAATGTATTTCTAACTAACCGAGAACTTTCAACCATTTCATCTATTTATAATATTGTTTCGATGTTTGTATTCAGTAATTATTTATTATTTTTCTCAAAAACTATATTTTATTTTTTAATATTTTATATTCTTTAAATCGTGAAAACAATGCAGCAACTAAATGGGGGAACGCGTGGAGGCATTTTTTAATTAGTTTTGTATCGTTAGAAACTAAGATTTAAAAACTTTGTTTGGTTATGGTTCAGATTTGGTTTTTCTTTTTGAAGATTGAAATAATACTTGGTTAATTGCGTTTGATCAAAATTTGTATTGTTTGTTTTATTGCAAATGTTGCTACATTTATATTTATTTTATTTTACGTTAGATATTTTAAAATGAAATCTGTTTGTTTCGTATATAATAACAGATGAACAAAACTTTTCATACAAAATGGCTTTATTAAAGACGTTGCGTCTGGAATGAGCTTTTAACGGAATCTCGGAACTAAGACATACAAAAAATATGTTAACTAGGAAAATCGTAGAAATTTAATTGAAAATAAAAAACTTGGCTAATTTACAATGCCATTTGTAGAGAATCATGTAATTAGAAATTCCAAAATTTATTTTTGTCTAATTGTACAAGTTTGCATTAGTTATAAAAAATTGAATACATGGGAAAATTTTACTAAGAGCTTTTTTGAACACACGAAAGACGTATACGTCTTGATTGAAGTCTCACTCTTCTACTATTACAACCGGTCGCGTGTCTTAGATATTAACCTAGTTTCCTGAACGTTGCAGTAGTATATAGAAAAAGTAGTTAGATATTTATATTCATAAAGAATAGCATTAAATCTGTAATAGCATGCAGCTGTTTAAATATTAGTATTGATATAATAAACAGTGTATATTATAAAAGTATGTGTTTTATTTAACAACCCCATTACGATCAACTTCCACAATGACTCAAATTTCAAAAATAATAATACATTATTTACTGCTTCAAAATTTTTAAATTGGTTGCTATAGTAATTAATGTAAATACATTAACGAAACATGTTTTCCCCGAGAACTTTAAATTATCAACCAAACCGTTAATATTGTGTCTGTAGTTTCTAAGAGCTCAGCGTGAATAACATCTTGTTTGTGTATTACTATACGGTTTTAAAGTTTTTCTTTATTGTTGTTTAAATCCTTAGCGAGTATAGTCCACTAATTTTACTAAGAAATCTTCATTTAGTTTCATAAGATTTAAAAGCTCTATAAAGTTCAGTTTTAGACTCAGTGTTCTGCCGATACGGGACATGATGTACAAAAACCTCAGGGGAACACTTCAATGGAGATTGATATAGGCTGTAACTTTGATACCCGCCATTTGTCTTTATTTCTCCTATGTTTCAGCACCTGAAACATACGTTTTATGGTCAGGTAAACCTACACCTCACGACTAAATATGTTTATTGCTCAATTCTATGCTTTCTTAATATTAAAATATATACTTATTGTAACATAACAACAGTATTAGATTTATTGTCACTATGTTTATGTTAAACACACATTTCAGGTGAAATCCCAGAGTCTTTAAATTCACAAACTTAAAACGTTGAAGCGTGCAGTGCCATAATGTTAAGTGCCAATAACAAAATTTTTCAGGAGAGACAAAAACATTTTATTTTGTCAAGAATTTTATTTACCGTATGTAAAAAATATAATTTTAATTTACATACTGGTACACAGAAGCATACAAAAATTTAAACAGTTCACTCTAGTAGGAGATGTACAAAAACAAATTGAAAATGTGTTCATGAGTTCAGAGACATAACGTTGTAAATGCCAAAATTGTGCAAGTGCAAAAAGTTGTAAATGCCAATATAAATTATTAGTCATAAAATGAATGTTTAGGCTAGTATGTAAAAATTTAAAACTAAAAATCCGTATAAACTTTATAAATAAGTTCTGAAACCTAATCATAAATTTTTCAGTGATTATGTGCTACTGGTGATGGCTCAATCACTGTTGCTTCCACTGTTTCGAGAGTAGGAAGAGTAGGGGTTGTTGTATCTTCTTCCAGCATCTCCTCAAAGTACTTTCGTGCTGTTGGTTTTAGGAAAGGGAGCATCTTTTTAATGTCACATTTTTTCTTTTGTGGGATTCCAAAGCGAGAGCGAGTAAGAGGAAGGTGGAGATTCTTGAAATCATTAATGCTTACTTCTCATTTTAAAACATTGATCCCTTTGCACCATCCTGCAGATCCACCAGCACCTTTTACTAACATTACCTCACCAAATTGTTCTGCTAATAGTCGTAGTTGAGAAGCTGAGGAAATTCCCAAGGATTTTGTATTTAAAAATGCCTGAGCAATGTGTTTAAAATCATAAAGCTCTTCAAATACAATGCAGGTAAAAGGGTTTGTGTTCCCTGCACTTTCAATGATTTCTACTAGATCCATTATGGTGTAGGCTTTGCATTTTTCTTACGCTTCTCGATGATGGCAAAATCTCGATCACAGCTGAGAAATGTGTGCCCCTTTTCCCGGGTGTTTGAGGACTATTTCAGAAAACACATTATTGGCTAATAAAAGCAGATACATTGCGAGCACATACTGGTTTTTATTCTGACCGACACAGTTATCCGACCACAAAATAAGTTTCTTTTTGTTTCCAATGTCTGCTTCAGTAGTAATATAAAGGTAAATACAGGACGATATCTCTAAAGATCCTCTTCCTCCAAAATTTTCACTCCACAAACACATACACAATTTTTCTTTGATTGAATCATAGATTCCTAGATTACAGCATGCTAATTGCTGAGCATCATACATTTCTGTGTGTGTTAATTGAGGTAAATACATTTGCTGTTGCAAATCAAAAGATATTACATATGAGTCAGAGGTTTTCGCATTTTTAGTGTCATCAGATATTTCCTTTGTGGCTGCTTCAGCATACCGATGGTGTAACTCTTGTTCTGCTTTAGCTGATTCATCACCTGTCTGTAAACTTACAGCTAAGCCGTCATAAGTTGAACATGTACCTACGAAAACTTAAATAAACTTGGTAAGGAATACCTCATTGTACCATTGTCGAATTACTGGGGCAGTGCACTTAGGATAGTCTTAACAGTACTTTTCAAGGAAGTACATTCGACTGACATTTAAGTCAGCCGATAAGAACAATTTGTTTGTAGTCTTTGCTTGAGCATAATGGCTTCATCTGCAATAAAACTTTGGATGTGCTGAATAATTTTTTCAGTCCATTTCTTCTTGTCTAAAGATTTTCGCTGACCACCTCGTTGATCAGTAACATCCATTTTACCGGCCAAAATCTTTTCTCCGACCAACTGGACCCTTCTAGCTGTAACTCCAAATATATTACAAAAAGTCTTAAGGCAAACTCTTACCTCATTGCCCCCAGGGAGAATTAAGTGGTAGCTAAATGAGTGCTGCCTTCTACTTTCGGAAGGATGGTCATATTTCCCATATATTCTTCTCTTAATCATTTGCGTATGAAAAATCTTTGAAGAAAACTCTGCTGTATATTGTAATCAGCCATGTCATAAAAGGATTTGAATAATTCCCGAATGTAACTACAAGCGAAAGTACACTTGCACGTGACCTGTAACAAAAAATTACAATATTGAAATAACAGATGAACGTAAAACACAACATTGATAGTGATGTAATTGTAAACACGTGTAATCAAAACAATAATGATTTTAACTTAAATTCATTGATTAAAAAAAGAGAGTTTATTATCAGAAAGTTTTATTACTTTGCATACAATTGTCAGTATTTCAGATCAGTTTTTTTTCTTCTATTAATTGGTTCTGAATTTTACTTCTACAATGTTAATTAAGGACTTCTTATAAGTTGATACTTTTTACAAAACAAAATAAATAACAACTAGAGCATTATAAAACTTTGGTAACTTACCTCTGCTGGTAAATCCTTTTTTAGGTTAAGTCTCTTTGATTTTGGAGAAACATATTCCAGACCACTATTTCGTTGTTTTTTTAATAATGGTTTTCTTCCACGTGTTCACACTTTATTGTCTTCTTAGATAATTTATTGTCTACTGAATTAATTTTAATTGGAAAAATAAAACTGATGAAAAAACTCACAATCCAATATTAAAACTGCTAGATAAACAATACTGCAACACATAAGTAAACTAATGTACCTGACTTGGAACTTGCACCCTGGCGTTTACAACGTTATGACTTGCACAGCTATTCAAGTTGAAAATTCACCTACTTGGAGCGCCACTAACTGAAGTAATTTAACAAGTAATATAAAGCATGGCATTTTCAAACCATTTCAGCAGAAAACCCTATTTAAAGCAAAATAGCATTTACAACGTTATGACATTGCACCCTTCGTTTATTTTAATCATAGTGAAACAAATGGTATATTTTGGAGGGTGGTTGTAGTATTTTTGTTTTTGTTAAACAAACGTCAAATGTAAACAGGCCGAGTGTTATAATTTTAAACTGAAAAAATAAACACCCATGTTTCAAGAACCATCTTACTTAGCCTGTTTCAAGATGTCGATCTTAAAGTAAAGAAAACATTAGTAAATATTTTTCTTTCAAACGCTAAAGAGAAGCATGTCTTGTAACATTGTGTAAAGAATTCAAGAAAAAAGGGCTTCTTTAATAGTCTTAGAAGGAAATTTCGGTAAACGGGCTCAGTAACAAACTAAAAACACTTGAACTGAACCAATTTGTTTTAATATGTAGAACGAAAGTAACAACATTTTGCAATTTTCAAAACAGTACTGATTAGTAAGCAATGCATTTAAAAAGATAATAACACGATATTACAGATAATAGTGTTATATATATAACTTTGTGAAGTTAGTATCAGTAGTAATCAAGTAGGAAATTAAGTAGCCCATCAAATTTTCCCTACGATTAGCTAGTACTGCAGCTGTAGGGAAAATGATAAATACAGTTGTTTCATGATGATGCTGTAGCATAGTGTCAATTGATTGGGTATATAATCACATACCATACACTTTTGTAGTAATCGTAACCCTCATGGAATCTCCTTTACATCCACAAATGTAAGCATTGTTTAATGAAAAAGAACTATTGGTACAATGCTTTTACTTTTTTTATGCTTTTAATACCGTTGTAGATACCGAGATGTACCCAACAACGTACTTATATTTTGCTGTATTTTCGCTATTTTTATCAACAGAGCTCTTTTTAAGAAAATACCAACTAGTGTTCGACAATGGTTGAAACAATTTAAGTCATTCTAAACAATTAGTTTTTATTAAGAAACTTTAAACTTGACAAGTAAGTGAGAAGGAATTATTTAAGAATAATAATACTAATACTCATATACATATGTTTAATAATGAAACGCGTTTCCTTGACAAAGTCATCATCCACAATGTTACATGGGATACAACAGAGCTATTCGTCAGTCAACGTGGATGACAACTTTGTCGTTGAAACACGCTTGATTATTAAACACATTTGTGTGATAATTAATGTTATTGTTAATATTCTGAAACAATAGGTGTAATCTGATATAAATACATTAAAGCTATGGGCATCTTTCAGGATGATCATACTGTTTATACATTAAGGTATTCTTACGATAAACATTAACATGCAAATAACTACATTATAAACCACAATAGTGCGATACACCAACGCGTGTTTACCATTTTACCGTTACACTGTCATGTCAATACCTGAAAGAGTGATATTACTGAACGTCAGATCTTGACACGTGACAGCACCACGATTGTAAATGCATGTCTTTGTGTTGAACGTCAAACATTGATTCTCATAA
>JAGFPH010000587.1:0-11264 GCA_018207615.1 Philaenus spumarius
ACACAAAAATATGCTTGATAGTGAAGGTATTTTTTGGATATTTAACATTGAAATTGGTAGCCAACTTCGCCGTTTTGAATGTAGGGAGCCGAGCCTTAATTAATGCAATATAATTAATACCGCTTTATCATTAATAATACAAATTTAATTTTTTAATTTCTTGTATTGAAAAAAAAAACAGTTACAACACTTTAAGTCGGCCGATTAACATGGGACAAACACACAATTGTTTGTATTATGATAAATAACAATATAGTATCGAACTTTTCTCAAATAATGATTATTTATTACATTTTTAAATATGAACTTCTCTAGTCCATTTTTGTGGCTTTATTGTTGTAAACCGTATTAGTAATGTTGATTCAAATAAGAAAGTTTACAATGCTAGTACAGCTCAAAGTTGGCCAAATGTAATCAAATTTGGTATCAAAATTATCTGGAAAATATCATGAAACGAAATATGATATCGTTTTTTCATTTTTACTTAAAACATACTGAATTGCAATTTTATACTAGAGTTTGTTACAGGTTCACTCAGGTGGCATTAATAAGGGTCAGTTGTATGACAGTTGAGACCGACCCTAATTACCCACCCTCTTGCCTCAACTTAACCTGAGACGGGCTATAGGTCACTGCTACCCCCCCCCCCCCCCCCATCTTAAACCAAACAGAGTGACTTTGTTCCAATCAATCATATTTTCTATGAAAATGTCAAAGAATACAATAGTCTGTTTTCATTTGCTTCACTACGGAGGTTAGTTCAAAGTGAGCAGGGTGCTCTGATGATATTAAAAAATTAGAATTGAATTATGTTTGTATTGTACATATAACTAAGTGATTGTAATACTATAAACATAATTTGTATGTAGTCATTAGACCGATTAGGTTTAAAAGAATTCTTGTATAAGGAAAGTTGTAATCATTAGAGAAAGAATACAAATAAATGAATTCTATAGATTTTAGTTTTAGCTCCTTTATTTTACCTTAGAGTAAAACACTTTATTAATAACACAAAAAATTCAATTATCTTTATCATGAACACAATAATTAATCAGTATGATAAGGTAGGTACATTATAAAAGGGAGCACAGAAGGCAACCAGCTTAGTTCCCTGGAAATCATTCTTAGATATCAACATGAGTTTATTATATGGTTTACTTTTAGTTTGTTTGGTGGTGACCGTAAGTTTATGTATTTATTATATAAATATTAAAATAACTACATTTTACTCTCTAAAGTAAAATCTTACATCAAAATTTATTCAATTTTTAATAAATATAATATTTAAAACAACATTTTTAAACAACATTTAATATTTTTTTAAATATGGTTGAACATAATGATTTATTTATGTAGTTTTATTTACTCTGGATTTTTAAACAATTAACAGTATTGTAATGTAGTACTAACATAAAGTTATATTAATAATTAGTTACATTATAATAAAATAAAGAGTACAATATTGTTACAACTTAATAAAAATTATAAAAATAATTTAATAAGGTATATATAAAGTTAACAATAATTAGTACATCAATTGATCTTCCTTCAGTTATAAAAAATATTTAGTCATTATGTTTAAGTATATTACTTTAAGTACTGTATTGAAATATTTCCTGAATTTTTTCATAAAAGGAATTCTTTTATTCATAATAAATATAGTTTAAAAAACTAAAAAACACGCTTTTAGAGCATATCAAACTAAAAAGTTAAAAATAATTTTTCAAATAATTTTAAAACAATAATAAACTATAAATACTAGCATTATTGTAAAAAAAGCGTTGGGCGCTCGATGTACGAGAAATATGGACAAAGCGCCCCACGCTTTTTTTACAATAATGATAGTATTTATCGTTTATTATTGTTTTAAGCTTATTTGAAAAATTATTTTTAACTTTTTAGTTTGATATGCTCTAAAAGCGTGTTTTTTAGTTTTTTAAACTATATTTATTTTTCACTTTTTAGTTCGATTAATTATTGAAAAAAAAAATTTGGCCGTGGACGGGATTAGAACCCACGATCGGGGATTGACGTCAGCGACGACCCGCGCCTTAGACCGCTCGGCCAACGATTGATATAGTAACAGTAATTAGCCACTGGCTTTTAGTCCAAAGGAGAGTTACTTACAAACGAACATACATACATACATACAAGTGAAGCTAATATAAGCGTGTTAAAAAAGAACTTCCAATTCATAAAAGTTGGATTCTTTTTGTACAAACTGATTTAAGTCTGCTGTGACTGCTGCATCAATGAATAAAGATAATATATTATACATATATATATATATTTGCCCAAGAACAAATTAAATAGGGGAAAACTATTTTTCTTTATATTTTTTTTTGTCTTTTATTACTGTATTATTTTGTTAATTATTTACTTTTCAGGGACCACTATTAGTTTTTATGTTTGCATTTGAGTTCTTTGAAAAATTACTTACATCCAGAAAATATTAACAACATTTTCTACACATCGATTTAGAAAGTCACTGGGAAATTATTTATTATTTTATATGGTCGAAGAATATGGAAAGGGAAGTTGCCCCGGACAAGGGACCGAGTATTTTTCTAAAATGAATTACACATTATTTTCTGTTGGTTTATTAAAATGACTTTTACAATTTATTTGTTGATATATACACAATTAATTTACAATATTATTGCCACTCTAGACATTGTAAACCATACATCCAGAATATTATTATAATGTAGTCACGATTACAGGTGTAGATTGGAAATACATATGATTTTATTTATTTTGAATAATCTAGTACCTAAATGTGTTACATTATTCAGGTTAAGTGGAAGAGAAGATCCAGATGTCCTAATTTTGCATCCTAAATCCCAATTAAACCTGTTCAGATTGGTGAAGCACCTGTCTATTTAATGGACTTGGAGTTAATAAATAGAAATAGATTAATGATTGTCTAAATGGTTTTAAAATCTATTTACTAGGTGCTCTGCCTAAATCAAAACATTTATCACTGTCTAACCTTCGAGTTCTCTTACCCCCTGGTGAATGGCCAACACTTGTTTTGTAGTGCCGTTTCAATTGTTAGGTTAAGGTCCTCAGCCAAGTAGAGTAGATTTGTGACTGGAAGGTACCATTTTGGGGACTGCTACGCGTATAACTGAAGATCAAAAAATTTAATTTTCTATTTGTAGACTTGATAGAATTTGAAATGTTAGGTACTTGCTGAACGCAGAATTAAATGTCCTACAACTTTCATTCAGTACGTCTTTTCATTTAGAACAGCCGATTCCATGGTACGGACGTTTAAAAGTCTTTATAGTAACTTTTTAAGCAAAGTTGGTAAAAATCATCATTTTTTTACCATTGATTTTGACTACATTTCTGGTTCAAATAAACGTTGTGGGTAACCAATCAATGCAGGATTTACTGTTCTATAATTTATAAAAGAGTAACATTTTCTGTAAGATGCTTACTTTAAGAGTTAAAAGCAAAAAATTGAAAAAAGGCCGAAAATGTTGGGGTTTTTTGGACCCCTCCTTTGAAGCTCGCAGCGGGGGGGGTGGTGCAAACCTAGGATACTTTAATTTGATGTCAAATAAAACGATCAAAACGATTTCCAGCTTTCCAACATTTATTTCTACCACCAGGTCTTATTTAACTGGGCTACTGAGTAACATAGGCTATAATTCATTTTGATAAAAACATTTTTATTTCAATATTTGTAAATTTAGTCGGAAAAAATCTTAGGTTAGGCCTAGACTAAAGTACCAACAAATGTATTTACACTTATTACCATAGCAACCAATTGAATAAAATAACATAATATTATAAAACTGCTGTTTGCGCTAATGCTTCCATTAGCAGCTGATTTCAAACTTTGAAGCAATTATTTGTATTTCTAACTTTTAGGTTAGGTTTTTATTATAGTGTAGACCTGAGATTTGCTTGTTCTTTTAACCTTTCTTATAACTGTTGTTTTAAAATATACAACATAATTTGATTTGAACTTTTAACATTATTTACCATCTTAGCTTTGGGGTTATTAGTAATCCTACACCTTTATTATAAAGAAAATATAACATGATTATGTGTATAGAAGGTTCCAACGGGGTTGGCGAGCGGACCACGCAGGGGTTTCCTCTAGTAATAAATAAAATGATTTACTATATTCTATTTATTTTTAATTTTTTATGATTTAAATCATAATTACAATAGTTTTAATTAGGACTTAGGTATTGATTGAGTTGGTACCTATTTTCATAAATATGACACCAATTCTTGGGAGTAAATTTTTTCTAAATCATAAATAATGTAGATTTAAAAAATTTGCAATGTCTCTGTATCTTAAAAGGAATAGACATCTAATTGTATGTAAAATACAATATATAGAAAAATGGAAAATCTGAACTTCTTGGCTCCGCCATTTTGGATTGGGGTATCGGAGAAGGGTTTACTTTAGATCAATTGCCTCATCTCAACGAGGGCTTTAAAATGAGGTACCACACAAAAATGGTTACTATTAAAAATTTTTGACTTGATCCCCTTAACCGAATAAGGATAAATTTCATTCATACCCCTAAAAGGTGCAGAATTTACCCTAAAGTCTTTGGAGTTAATACGTATAACTGATTTAAAATTACGAAGGGGTTGCGGAGCTTTTGCATCTCTCTGTACGATTATTTTATAATCGTTGTAAATGTGTTATATTGATTCAAAAATAGAAACTTTCGCAACATCGGATGAAATTGGCTTACACAAATTAATTCTGGCACTTGGAATTTTCAGTGCTATCTCACAGATCTGATAGAAGTATGACATTTATCCCTAACTATTCCCTAAAGAAGTGGGGAAGAAATTTCACTTTTGAACAAAAGAGATTATGTTTGCTTGAAACTACAACAAGCCACCTGTGTTTGTTAAGGTGCTGATCCATCGCAGTGCCGCACAAGTTCTGCACTGTGCGCCATAGTGTGTTTATTTTGGTGGATCGTATTGAAAGAACATGCACAAATTGTTGCACAACTTGGAGAAAAATTGTTCGCACATCTTCTATCCGATGGATACAACTACTACCCTGTACGCGCACTCCAGTTTAGATTGAAAACATTCTGTGCGCAGCTTTTGTTCATTGTAAATTGTTTGTATTTATTTATAGATGGAGTGGATAAATGAAAAAATAACTAATTTTATTAACGAAATAGAATTTCGACCAGTCATATGGATGAATCTCATGTAGATTACAAGAATCGCAACAAAAAACACGATTCAAATAAAGAATTAGGTGAAAGGGTTTTCTGTGAGACTGTTTAGCGATTTTTGGTCCTATAGTATTCAATAAATGTTCAAAATCATGACAAGAAATCCGTGAAAAATTTCTAAATCCACTCAGAGGATCAATTTTCAAATCTTCCATGAATTTTATTGTCGATTCACATTGTTGTAGGAACGGTTTCGCTCTGCGCTTTTTTGTTAAACTGCCCAGTAGATTAGATTTTCCTGGGGTGGATTCCTCCTTGAGAAGGCTTCCTTACACGTCAACCTTTGGTTTATTGTGCCTCCTGTGTCCCATGCCTAGCACGTTAGAAGCCTGTGAGGTCCAGGATTTTCTCCACCAAGTACGTTTTTTCTTCGTCCCCTGGTTGCTGGATTCCAAAGAGCCCCCCTCCTTCTACGCTCCAGGATCTCACACTCAAATATGACGTGTCTTGCTGACTCTTCTGCCTGATTACAAAGCCTTCAAGGATTCCCACTGTTGCTAGTTGTTTCCTGAACTGACCATGTTCAGTAATGAGTCCTGCGGCTCTTTTGAGCGGTGGTCAGTTGAACTTGATTAGGATTTAGTAGCCTTAGTGTTGGTCCCTTGATCAATTGTTTACTCTGCAAGTGCCCTGGTAATCTACACCATCTCCAGCATTGCTCTTTCCTGGCCCAGTTTTTTATTGACCTCTTGGCCATGCTACGGCTAATGCAGCGCATTGGTTCTGGCCCCATGAATGGTGCAGATGCTCCTTTCTTTGCAAGAAAGGCATCATCTCATTTCCTGGAATGCCATGGTGTCTTGGCACCCATCTCAATTCCACCATATTTAATGTGGAAAGTCTGACTAGTATTGAGAGGCACTCCTTCACCAGTCTGGATGTGACACTTGTACTGAATCCAGCGCTTTAAGTGCTGCTTGGCTGTCAGAGAGTATTAGGATATTATGTCTATTCCTGAATCCATTCGACAATTCCAAAAGTGGGTGGAAGCAGTGATTGCTAAGATTTCTGCTTGGAAGACTGTTCAGTGAGTCCCAAGACTCGCACTGATGTTTGTCTTTGCTGAAGCGCTGTATACACCTCAGTCAGAATTACCATCCATCCAAGACCCGTCCTTGTACCAGACTAGAGTTCCTTTGGCAGATCCTGGTTTGGTGTTTCCATCCCAGTCTTCTTGAAATGTAAAAGGTCTATAGAAAACGTACTCGGTGCACGTTGCATCAGTCACCATGTCTAACACCGAGTTTTTAAGTACGGTGTTTACAATGTTGGAATGTCCTACTCCTGGCATGCCCCTCCTCCATTCGTTCACACTTGTTAGTCTGTATGCTGACTTTCTTGCCTCCGTCATTATGTGAATGTCTAGAGGTGGAAGTCCAAGAAGCACCTCCATAGCCGCTGTAGGGCTACTTCTAAAAGCTCCAGTTATGCATAAGCATGAAAGTCGTTGTAGACCTGGTAGTTTGTTACCTGCAGCAGCTTTGCATGCTTTCTTCCACCAAACCACCGCTCTGTATGTAGTTTGAGGTCTGATCACAGATTCAAACAGCCATATCAGCAGCTGAAGTAATTAAAATGTCCTCTTCAGTTAACATGTTGATGGTTACTAATCTATGTTAATGAAACCTAAATAGTTCAAAACTTTAATTCACGCACATTTGTTGGCGAACAGTGCAGAACAGTTTTGCTAAGAAACCTTTTGCTTTATGTGGAGACAGTGCATGTTCGCAACATTGGTCGCACAGTGTGCTGTACAAATTTTTGCGCACAAACATGTGCTGCACAAAATTTTGGTGGAACGGCATCTTAAGAGTAGTAAAATATAAACAAGAAATTGAAATAGAGTGTGCAAAGTACTATATTAATTTTAAATATACTGACATTGTTATATAGATAGATAAAACTCATATTTATTTAGCACCTGTACGTGAATATTTCTAAAAACATATATACACATAATCATCAGAGTGCAAGAAAGATTAGTGATTTTTTTATAGTAGTTTTTTTAAAATAAGAGCTATATCAGTTTGTTGTAATAACATGATAAAAATTAAAAATATGTACATAGCAGATAGTAAATATAAAAAGATTAACTTAATGTTTCCAAAATTTAGGTTTATACTGTCTAGAACTTTACAATTTGCTGCTAAAAGTTTAAATAAAAAACTTTTATTCTTTCAAAATTATGCAAAAAATCCAATATTCTCTTTCTCAATATCCTTAAATGTGTTAAGCATTTTACACATTTATATAGAAAATATAAAACAAAACAAAACAACAAATTCAGAGTTAGACCTAACTGAAAAACTAGTAATGCAACAAACCTTAAATAAATATGTGGTAACAAAAGATATGCCAATTAAAAGAATTTAAGAACTACTAATCCAAGAAAATCTAAAGAATATATAAATGTGGATCAGTACCAAATAGTTAGTTCTTTCTTAAAAGTCAATTTTAACTATCACAAAAATAGATCACTTAAAATAATTTACCATACTAAAAACAAATTTAGAAATAACTGTTGATTAAAGTAAGAATAACAATTGAATTCATAAGCTTAGTCAAATGCTGAAAACAAGGTGTCTGCAATACTGACAGGGTATATTGGAAGCATGGGAACATCTCTCCTGTGGTTTAGCCCTGGGCATTATACAAGTTTTGTTTTGCTCTAAATGATTGCTACAAAGTTAACAGATTTTACGTTTTCACACAAAAGGTTTTAGTGTTTAAATGTATTGGGATCTTTTGAAGGAGAAAGATCCCAATTAAATTCTTCAAACGGTTAAAAACTTAACTCAACAAATTTGGACTCCCATATTTTGAGAAAATTTTTGGAGTTTCAAGTGTAGGCCTAAAGGTATTTTTTACCTAATTTTTGTCTGTGACTTTTTAGACATTTAAACATTCATTTGTATACAAATAATAAACAATTAAATTCACTTGCTCATTACTTATGCAGGTTCATTCTGTATTTCTAATAAGGCAGGTTGCAATTATTGCTATTAGAAAAAATAGATTTAATTCAAAACAGGCCTATTATGTGAGTGGGACTTATTGGGTGAATGGGGTGGGGTTTGTAAATATAAGATATAAAACATCAAACTTATTGGATTCAAGTCCTAATTGTTTAAGCATTTTGATTGCTAACTTATAAAAACACTGTAAAGCCGCGGTCACACTAGGCTGGTTACCAGCCGCTACTAACTAGCCATTGGTGATATTACCAGCAAGCAGCCTAGTCTGACCCAGCACCAGCAGCTGGATAATGCCAGCGGGCTAGTATTTACCAGCCAAAAACAGAAGTCGAACATGTTTAACTTTTTAACACTGCCTACCATCCGCTAGCAGTCACGTGACCTCCTTGCTGGCGCCAGCCAGCCAATGTATACACCTAGTAGCTCACTAGCGGCTGGTGAAGGAGTTGTAGGCCATTTCCAATATAAAATTACAACTATGTGGAATTAAATTATACTAAAATGTTGAATTAACTCTGTTGAACCCTGGTCTTATAACCATTACACTGTTGTCATAGATTTTTTTTATAATCAATATTTTAAATGCATTATATTGGTTATTATTGTTACGTTTATTAAAATAAAATTCATAAAATGAGTAGTTATTATTAACAGCTAAAAAATCTAAACTCAGAAACGAAACAAAATTGTAGGCCTGCAATTTTTGTTATTTAAGATTTATCATAATACTGTGCAACTATGCTTAAAGATTTCAATCCTAAAATAGGCCTACCTAAAATGCAGCTTAAAAAAATGTTTTTGCAAACCCCGTCCATGTTTTTTAAAATTAAAGATAATATTTGTCATATATAATACAGCGATAAAAATAACGAAAATCACGGTCTCATGTAAACATTTAATCATTTTCATTTTCATAACAACTGTCACTTTACTAGTGGCTACTAACTAGCCTTGCACATTCAAATGTGAACCCTTTCTCCTGCGCTGCTTGCTGGTGATATTACCAGCGGCCAGTTAGCAGCAGCTCGTAACCGGCCTAGTGTGACCGCGGCTTAAGGAAGATTAAATCTGTTGTCTTAAATGTATTAATATAATGATAACAAAATTCAAGTATCAACTAAACGATATTTAAATCACATCAGGGAAACATTACTCCAGACCCTGAACGTACCCAAAGAATTCATGATAATTTATTAAAAGGAAACCATTCAGAGCCCATTGCCAACATTTCCCCTCTCAGACATTTAATATAAAATTATCATGTATATTAAATTATTGTACCGTAATCATAATAATAGTAATAAGTATAGGCTACAAAATAAGAAGATAAAGCCAAAGAGATATAAGAGGAAGCTCACAATGTATCATTGAAGAAAAATACCAAGAATGGGACTTGGTTAACATCTCTCAGAGAAGGCAGATCACATTTTTGACCTAATTAAGTATGTAATATAAAAACCAAATTTTAATCATCAGCTTTAAAAACCAGTATTAAATATCGTTTGGAAGAATTTTAACTTCTATTAATTCCTCAGAACATCATAGGATTGCATTGGTATTAAATAATAACTCTCCAGGAACCTGGTGGTTGGAGTTTTAAATATCCCCCATATTCAACTGTCCATATTCAAAGACTTTCAGATACAATTCAAATTAAAAAACTTCAAAGTTTTAAGATAAACAAAATTTAAGTACTTTTGTGGCAACATATTATTTGAAAAAAAAACGTGTTAAAAAGAACTATTGTAAAAACCATTTCACAGTGTGCCGTCAACTGGGGTAACTTTGGCCCAAATCTTGGAAAAAGATAGATTGATCTACTGTTACTTACCAAATAGAGCCATCGACTTGGTACTTGTGATTAACATTAAGCGTGACATTTTCAAAATATATGTTTATTACTTCTGTAGAATGTTTAGTTTCATTTTATTTTATCCCCAACTCATTGTACAATACCTACCTACATAAACCCATAATTATAATTGGGCTAACATATTTGACCTTAGTTTTTATGACATTTTACATTTGGGACAATGTTACCCCAATTAAAGACAAGATTGGCCCACATTAAAAAAAAAGGAATAATAAGGCAATGTATGAGAAGAAAAAATGGGCCTAAGTTACCCCAGTTGACCATATGTGTTGTTTAATCGATATTAACTACCAGTGTAGTGGTAATTTGTTTTCATAGTTGTTTAAAAACGAAATTGATATATTTTCCGGTTGTCTATGAAAATAGTATGATAGTATGTATTTATATTAAAAAAAAAAGCAGCTGTTAAAAGCTCTAATAAAATTTTATTTTTGTTTCAGGGGGTTTCAAGTGCAGATGTAAATACATATTCCATATTTGAAACAAATATCGAGGTACGAAAAAATGGAGCTCTTTTGATATTGAATGAAACATCACGTTTATTATCAGCATTAAAAGAAGACAACAGTCTAGAATTTATTAATTACATTAATGAAACACTTACTAATAGTTATAAAAATTATGTCACTAAAACCAATACATCAGCTACAGACCAAGATTGCCTTCAGGAGGCTGCATATTCATTAGAGAGTTTCATTTTGGATTCTACAGAAGAACTCACTTCATGTCAAATTTTGACACAAAGTTATGAAAAATTGCAAACTATGGGTGGAACAAATGATTTGGAAAAAGTTTTAATTGATACTTGTAATAATATTTTATCTGAGGCAAGAAATTGTAAACAAAAAGATTTTTCAACCCAATACGATTGTATGCAAAGAAAAGCTGACTCTAGCGATCCATCTCTTGAATTTATAATGAAAAATATTACAACAAGTTTACATGAAGTTGGAGGACTAAAACTCTTGGTCCAAATTGAATACCATGAATGTCAAATTGAAGAAAAGAAAAAGCTCATAGACAGGGCAGAAAAAATACAAAATGTTGTTCAAGATTGCACACCAATACCACCAACTATTCCTGATTCACAATCAACAACAAAATCAGCACCACCATCAACTACAACTGAAACACAATCAACAACAACATCAGCACCACCGTCAACAACAACTGAAGCACAATCAA
>JAGFPH010000587.1:18451-32335 GCA_018207615.1 Philaenus spumarius
AAGCTGTCTAGTGCTATTATATCTTTTGTATACAAGCTGTCTAGTGCGGCCTTATTAGCAAATTTCCATATCAAAGATGAGCTATTACAGTGATACTTATGGCGAGACCTTAGGTCGGGAGTGGTCAATGAGCATCGATCACGGTCCCCAAAACTTGTCATTAAAAATTGTACTTATATACTTTATATATACTCGGCAATGCTTCGCTATTGCTTGATTAAATTTTAGGGTTGTTATCCCATTTCAACCCTAAAAGGAAATGTTAACTATTTATCTTTGACTTAAGTAATCAAATTGTAAATAGTTTTGTATATCCCTTAAAAACAATATTACATATTACATAATTTTAGCTTTTTATATTGTAGGAAGTTAGTTTAGTTTATATTTATTGTGTAGGGGTAAAACCTTATTTCAAACCCATAGACTGAATTAATTGTAACGTCTAAACACTCCTTGAAATGATACATCAAATTTAGTATAAAAATAATCGAAATTTAAATACAAAACGTAATATCATAACGGCTTTTAATAATTTTTGACAATAGTTTAACTGACTTTTTGGTATTAGGTACCTAGTAGGCCTACTTGTTTTCATTGAGAGCAGCCAAGCGTCACTAATTAGGGTCGAGTGGGCGGAAGAACCTAACCTTTTCTTGGTTCATAGTTAGGCTGTCAGCAACTTTTTTATAGTACTTTTGTGACTAACATTAAATGAGGAGCGGTAACTAACAGGCTGACTAACAGTCAAGTGGTAGGTTGGCTAATTCATTAATAATAATTGTCTGAAGTTAACAATATTCACTTATATAATATTTTTGCTCACACATCTTGAAAACTTAACTAGCATGGCTGGGTGACATAAATTATTAATTTTACAATTCACAATAATAGGCCTAATTATACCTTTTCTAGGTCACATCAAATTGCCCATACTTTTCTAGATTAGTGTCGCAAACACCTGCTATTTTATTTATAGAAACACGATTACACTATTAATTTAAAGAAAAACAATAACTTTGTTCAATTGTTCTCTCATGTTTCAACAACAAAAATGTTTTAAAGATATTAAATTAATAGGACGTAGAAGTACGGTACTATTAAAGGCTTAACTGCTCAAAATTACCTCTAACAATTTTGACCTAGAAAGTATTAGTTAATACGTAGGTGTTTCGCAACAACAATAAAGACGAAGGTAGCCTACTAGATTGAAGCTGGAAGGAGTCTTATTTTACGCTCAAAGTTAGGCCTAATGACAAAATATAGCACGCATAACTAAAAACATTTATAAGATTTGCGATAGTTGCAAATGGACTATAATTATAAATCATAGATTGTCAACTTAGATTCATAGACAGGGATCGATTTTAATGTTCGACCTTAAAAGAAATGGTGTTTAACAGTGGCTAGCCTATATTACTAATAATTTCGAATTTGGAACAAAACTAACCTACAATTTGAACTAGTAGTTCTGTGAACAGTAGACCTCGCCCGTTGAAATAAAAAATGTGGTTTTGAGCTTAGGTTAAAAATATTGTGCCAGTTAGGAAGTAAGCAGAATATTTAGCCAGTGAAGCATTATTTTGAAATTCAAATTTCCTCTAAAATTTCGATTTTTTTTTTAAAACTCTTTCTTAGCGAGCACCTAGGGCCCTAGAGGAAGCTACATAATAAATTTCATTCCAATCCGTTCGGTGTTTCTTTTTAGTAACTTTGACTCCCCAAAAACCCCTAAAATTTCTAATTTTTTAAAACCCTTTCTTAGCGAGTACCTAGGGCCCTAGAGGAAGCTACATACCAAATTTCATTCCAATGCATTCGTTGTTTTTTTGTAGTAACTTTGACCCCCCAAACCTCCCCTAAAATTTAGATTTTTTTTTAAGCTTTCATAGCGAGCACCTATGGTCCTAGGGGAAGCTACATACCAAATTTCATTCCAATCCGTTTGGTAGTTTTGAAGAAATCGTGATTTAATAACTTTGATATCCCCAAACCTCACTTAAAATTTCGAATTTTTTGTAACCCTTTCATAGTGAGCACCTATGGCCCTAGAGGAAGCTACATACCAAATTTCATTTCAATCCGTTCAGTAGTTTTTGAGAAATCGTGTTGAGTGAGTGAGTCGCTTTTATATATAGATTACCCTAAGCCCGGCTATAGGGCTAGCTGGCCCGACCCGGCTTTGCACGGATAGACAAATCAAAGTTAAATGTATACTAAAAAAAATATATTATATCAATAAATATATTACAATATGTATTTCTTATGGGGACTTTTAGTAACTTTGACCCCCCCTACCTTAAATCTCCTCTAAAATTTCGATTTTTTTTTAACTCTTTCTTAGCGAGCACCTAGGGCTTTAGAGGAAGCTACATAATAAATTTCATTCCAATCCGTTCGGTGTTTCTTTTTAGTAACTTTGACCCCCCCAAAAACCCCTAAAATTTCTAATTTTTTAAAACCCTTTCTTAGCGAGTACCTAGGGCCCTAGAGGAAGCTACATACCAAATTTCATTCCAATCCGTTCCATGGTTTTTTGTAGTAACTTTGACCCCCCAAACCTCCCCTAAAATTTAGATTTTTTTAAAAACTTTCATAGCGAGCACCTATGGCCCTAGGGGAAGCTACATACCAAATTTCCTTCCAATCCGTTCAGTAGTTTTTGAGAAATTGTGTTGGGTGAGTGAGTCGCTTTTATATATATATTACCCTAAGCCCGGCTATAGGGCTAGCTGGCCCGACCCGGCTTTGCACGGATAGACAAATCAAAGTTAAATGTATACTAACAAAAATATATTATATCAATAAATATATTACAATATGTATTTCTTATGGGGATTTTTAGTAACTTTGACCTCCCCCCCCACCTTAAATCTCCTCTAAAATTTCGATTTTTTTTTAAACTCTTTCATAGCGAGCACCTAGGGCCCTAGAGGAAGCTACATAATAAATTTCATTCCAATCCGTTCGGTGTTTCTTTTTAGTAACTTTGACCCCCCAAAACCCATAAAATTTCTAATTTTTTAAAACCCTTTCTTAGCGAGTACCTAGGGCCCTAGAGGATGCTACATACCAAATTTCATTCCAATTCGTTCGATGGTTTTTTGTAGTAACTTTGACCCCCCAAACCTCCCCTAAAATTTAGATTTTTTTTAAACTTTCATAGCGAGCATCTATTGCCCTAGAGGAAACTACATACCAAATTGCATTCCAACCCGTTCAATGGTTTTAGAGAAATCGTGAATTTGTAACTTTGACCCCCCCAAACCCCCAAAAATTTCGAATGTTTTGAAACCCTTTCCTTATCGAGCATCTATGGCCCTAGAGGAAACTACATACCAAATTTCATTCCAATACGTTCGGTAGGTTTTGATAAATCGTGATTTAGTAACTTTGACCCTCCCAAAACCCCCCCTAAAATTTCGAATTTTCGGAAACCCTTTTGGTGCGTGTCTAGAGCCTATAAAGAGTATTAGTGCCAAATTTCATGTTTGTAGGCCTCGTAGTATTGGAGAAACTGTGATGAGTCAGTGAGTCAATTAGTCAATGATTCAATGGTATTTGGCTTTTATAAGTATAGATAATTTACAAGTATACAATTAAATTCTTTGATTTATCCTCTACACTTTCTTATAATAAAATATCATTTTTGGGCAAAGGATATATTCATAAAATATATTCAAAACAGGCCTAGTTTTGTTAGCAGTCTTGCAGTAGGAACATACAAACTGGTGTTTTTAAAAATAAGAAATTTGAAATTGTTAAATATTTTTATACAGTTCTATTTAGAACTAAATTACAAAACTTTTTTACATTTATGAAAAAAGTTACAAAAAAATGTTACTACTTTTTATGTAGGCCTAAAGTTGAACTTTTTCCTTTCGTTACTGAACATGCTTGTTTCTTGAGCTAATAACTTTGTTAATTTTACTTCAATCATTTGTTTTTTACTGGCATATTATGAACTATTTGAACCTTTATCTACAAAAGAGCTATGGAACACTTTGAATTGGTTTAGAATAAAGGTATAAAAAAACATGGTTGAAATACAAAAACTTGGACGATTTTTAACAAATTTAAAGTATACGGCCATTTTGTGAGCTTACCGTTAGAGATACGGAAAAAATGAGAATACAATTTTGTTGAAAGTCTAATTTGCTACTAGCAAAATTATTTTTTAAATTCGACTTACGGTTAAGCCACAAACTGGCTTTGGAAATAACCTTACTCTGAGAGAAACGGTCCGGCTGCCATTTTTATTTAATTTAAGGGGTTAAAAATGAAAAATGGAAAAAACCGTATATATACATGGTTTGGCCTAGCAATAAGGAACATTCATGCAAAAATCATCAAAATCGGTCAAGGCGTTTGGCCGTAATAGTGAGGCAGACAGACACACAGACGAAATGCCGAACGGTCGAGTTAAAACGAAGACCTGGCTTCGCTCGGTCAATTAATCCTTCAGTGAAAGATGTTTATACAATAGAATTGTGACTTATTAAGTGGACCCTAATGATTAGTGATACTGTAATTAATTATCTGTCAATACATTAAACAGACTTTTATAATTACTCCCTTCATTATTTTTCAACTTTATAGCCTAGGATCATTTGAAATTACATACATTTTCATCAGTATAAGCCTCCTTAAAAGCACAGAAACTAAAATATGTATTCGCAGTACGAGTTGGGAAAGTTATCCAGAATAAATTATTATTAACGGTTTAAATATTCTTAAACATGAAAAATTAAAGTTTTGTACAGCGGACATTCTATGTATTCAATTTCAGGCGCTGGGGACGGAATTCTATATTTGTGCTATTTAGTTACATAGCTATTAAATTGAACACTTTCCGAGAGAGTTGCTACGAACCCCGTTAATAAAACATGTTTTTAAAATCTAATCGTAATGTAGATATTAATGTAAATATTCTAAAGTCTGGAAATTATGACGATGATAATTATAAAATTACAATGGCGAGTTTTGGGTTTGAGTTAACGGCCAATAAACCTACTCGTATAACTAATCAAACTGCAACAAAAATGTCCATGTGCATGTAAGATTTGCGTGCAAAAATACAATATACTGTGAAGCTAAAGTTATCGAAAGGGAAATCACTGATCATTACATTACAGGAGTTAGGCTTGGTAGGTTTTGATAAGACTGATAAAGCTCCTGTTTGCCGGAGTTGAATAAACTATGATAAACTAAATGCTTTGTTGGGTGGCATTGACTGGATTCATGTTTATAATTAGCAAAATGTTTGTAGGCTCATTTTATGTTTGAATTGGAGTTGCAGCAGTGTATCTATAAAAGCTAAAAGATTATTTGTCAATGTAAACTCACTAAAGCCCTGAGTTACTAATAATATCTGTAGATGAATTAGGAAACGAAACTGTTTGTATAGGAAGGTTAAACAGTATATAAAATTTGAATTGCAGTATATAAAATTTGTGAATACGATTGATAGTGATGACCGAAGGTACTTGGTAGAATTCTATATTCAATTAAAAAACAAACACAGTTTTTTGTAATTTCTACAAGCTTTTATTTTTACAAGAATATCTTTAATGGTCGGTGTTTAAAGAAATAGTAGGAAACGAACAGACTCCATTAAATTTTAATAATTTAATATGTAAAACGTATTTCGTTTAAAGCAGGAAAAATCTTCTATTTTTATAAGATCGGTTTGTTGCCAATAGGTCGAGAAAGCAATAAAGTTACTTAAGAATGGAATATCACCTGGTATTGATGGAATAAGTTCTGTAATAGTAAAAATGATCTATCCAAATATAATTGATGGGGACACATTCATTGTAAATCTTAGATTTAATATATAGGTGCCTTTCCTGACAGACTCCAAAATGTTGTTGTAATGCCGATTCACACAATTGGCTCCTTTTCAAATTGTGCAAACTATATACCAATTTCTTTTATTTCAACTTTTTCGAAAATGAAAGAAAAGTTGGTAAATTTTCCTAACAGAACACATGTTTTAAGTGATAATCAGTTTTAGAGTGTGAGTAAGTACGGAGTCGGCTTTATTAGGTTTCATGAAGGTATCAATCACAGTACAAGTGTAAGCGGGCTTTTAATTTACACCAAGAAAGCATTTGACACGGTAGACCATGGGATTCTTTTATATAAATTGTTTAATTATGGTATTCCTGGTGTGGTGACGACTGGTTTCAGAGCTATCTCAAAGGTAAAACAATGTGTCAAAATTAATTGAAATTTTTAGTCAAATTGAGGGAAATGACTCATGGTGTACCACAGGGCTCGGTACTGGGGAAAATTTTATTTATCATATATGTTAACGACCTTTGCTCAGCCAAATTTAATGGCCGGATAACAGCTTTTGCGGATGATACTGCTCTTGTGTATGTAGGAGATACGTGGGCTGAAAATTAATTTGCATTTGCTGCCTCTGAAATGGTGGTTTGCCAACAATACATTAATGTTAAACACTACAAAAACTAATTACATGAATTTTTGTCTAAAATGTGATACCTGTTTATCTAGTAGGATATTGTCTGACTTGTTTATGCGAGGAAAAGGTTTTGTGTGCTAAAGTACTCAAAGTTAAGCAAACTAAGTATTTAGAGGTTATTCTGGACGAGGAATTAAATTGGATGAGTCACATATTAAAATTAAAATCAAAATTATTTTCCTGCATTTGTTTGTTTTACTTTCTTTGAGACTCTCTGCCCGATGCGGACAATGCGTTCTCTATACTTTGCACTTGTGCGTAGTAGATTGTATTATGAAATCGTGTGTGTGGGGGAGGAACTTTCAAGACATCTTTGAAGCAAATTGAAGTGCTGCAGAAGTTCTTTGTAAGACTTGTTTTGAAAATGTATAAACGCGAACCTTTATACCCTTGATTTCTTGGTTTCTGCGTTCTTCCTCTGAGAAGTAAGTTCATATTTAAAGTTCTGAACATTTTTTTTTATTAAAAAGCGTAAATTCTCCATCCTCAGATAGAAATTATAAGAAAAAGGATTAGGAAAAACAATCAAATAGTAAGTGCCAAAACCTACCCAAACTTTCTATAAAAGAACATTTAACTTTTTAGCTCCGTGGTTGTAGAACAAATTACCTCAAGACATTAAATGCTTAAAGAGCCCAAGAACTTTTCTTAGAGCTATAAGAAATTTGTACCAAGGAATTTGTTTGCAAGAATGTAGAAGAGTTATTGTATATATTAATAGTAGGAACGATACATTTTTAGAGTCCATTGTTAATATTTTGATATGACTGTAATTTTTTACTATCGTAATACCCCTTTGAAGCGGATATTATGGTGTGAATGCGATTAATTTGGAATCTGTACGTACGCGTGTATCTGGATGAAAGGGCATGTATGCTGGCAGTGATCCTGCAATCAAAGTACTCGATTATTTAAAATAGTAATCTAATTTGAGTTTAAAAAAATGTGTGTTTATAATTTTCTTTGGGAAATAGGAATTTGAATGTATTGTGTTTAAAACCACAGCGAATCTGTATTAAATTTACAAATTTTTTAATATTTTTTGTAATGGAACCCCTAAGCAGGCAGATAACCTTAGGGGCAGATAACCTATATTGCGTTTTTCTCTAGGCTAAGAATTTTATTTCTTGAAAGAATTGTTTACTTTTTACTTATATTTTCTTTTATGTTACGTTCTGTTGTAGTTATTTTATAATTATTGTTATGCTAAGTTAGCTAGCTAAGATAATTAGAAAAGGAGGAACGTCCAAATGTATTTAATTTTGTCTGAAAGCAATAACTACCAAATAAATATTAAAAGTATCGCAATAGTTTTGTCATTGAGCACGAATTAATTTACAAATATAGGCCTACAAAAAAAAAAAAAAAAAAAAAAAAAAAAATATGGACGATGAAAAATTAAGGTAATTTTAAAGTGAACAATAATATAACATTGTTTAAAAGCAAGGCCGGAACTAGCCCACCTTTCACTCGGGGCAAGGATACAGTTGCCCCCCCCCCCCCCCCCCCCCCCCCCCCCCCCACCCCCCCCCATTTTAAAACAATTTAACAAAAATAAAAACTCATACTTTCCTGTACTTAAATCAATGCTAATAATTACAGCTTCGTAGTTTTACTCATCAACATGCAACACCCTATAGTGCAAGAAGATAAGCGAAATTCAGTTGTGAAATTTCAACCCTCCTTTATTATATTTTTAAAATATTTTTTAACGGAATATAAACAGTAAAAAGTTTTCCTTCATTTCTTAGTCTGAAATTACAGTGGGTAACATAAAATGAAATGAGACATTCATTTCAACTTCAAATCATTCTTAACTTTGTGTCTTTTGGTTATACAAATTAGTATTCATGTAGTACACTCCTTTGCTAATGCAGTTGGGAACAATTTCTTTCATTCTGTAGTATCTGATTCCAAAATATAAGGTACATAAAGTTTTGAAGTTTACAGTTCAATTCTATGATTTATTCTCTAGAATTTTATTATAAAATTTCATTTTTGGGTAAAGCAATATATTCCTGGTACTTTTTTCAAAATATTCTTAATTTTATAAGTGGGTTTTCTGAAAAAAAAACATTTGAAATTGATATATATTTTTGAACACTTATAGGGACTATTTAGAACTAGATTACAAAACTTTGTATATTTTGAAAAAAAATTACAAAAAATGTTGACTAATTTTTATGCAGGCCTAAAGTTGGATTTTTTTACTTCTGAGCTAACTTGTGATATGATTATTGCTTTTTAAATTACATGAAATAAAATATAAATAAAATTGAAGACGTACAAAAACCAAATCGCACAAATAATTGAAAGAATGCTTTATGATTTGCCAATTGTAACACGTAACATATGTTTACTATTTATTCGCTTTTTCCGGCGCTCCGTGCCTGAGCTGGATGCTTCTGTTAGGAACCCCCTCTAAGCCGACACCCGAGGCACATGCCCCGGCTGCATTCCCCCCCCCCCCTAGGTTTGGCCCTGCTAAAAGATTGTATTTCAAATATTTTGTGTTAAAATCGTTGTTTTAAGTTTTCTATTATTTGTATGATTTTTGTTTTGTTTTCCAAAATTTAAATCAGGTCTTTGAGTAAAATGTTTAATTTAAGGTTTCGAACATTTACTATGTTGAAAATCCCTCATGGCATATACCCAATTAGATATAGTTCGTTGTTCGTAGACCTAAGTAGTTTATTCTAAGTAATTTTGCGTGTCGATTGTTGGAGTGTTACTCTCGGATATATCACATACTATGTTTATAATTTATCCGGATAATTTGATAAACATACTGTATTGTAATGTATAATATGGCGAATCCTTTATTATTAGTTATTAAATTATAATATTTTACAAATAGTTAACGGTTTTAATAATATTGTGTTTCATTTTTAACTGATGCATCTGAAACTACACTTTAGTAGATAGGAAACCAACTCTCATAGGCCTAAGTTTGTGCATGGACGAGAGTAAACCAAGTTTTTTTTAAACATGTTTGGATGGGAATCATACGATGTTCTAAGCGAAGACATAAATTTAAATCTGGTTTAACAGTTAATCAAAATTGAAAGAGATACAATTTGTATAACAAAACTAATGATGTGAAAACGAAAACCATTATTAATGTGATACACAGCATAAAAAAACTGTAATTTTTGATGTCTTAAAAGTGTTATAATAGTTCAGAATCAGAAAGTAGACCGTAAATAGTGCCGTAATAAACATTTTACATAAATACCTGAAATAAGTTTTGAAAAACAAAACAATAAATCATACATATTAATCATAGGCTAGCTTTAATTTACCATTTTAAACCCAAATATATTAAACTATGGAAGACTCCTGCGTGCTCCGCACGCCAACCCCCAACCTTCTAAAAACGTATGTTATGTTTTATTTATAATACATGTGTAGGATTAATAATAACCTAAAAACTAAGATGGTAAATAATGTTAAATGTTCAAATAAAATGTTTTCTTATATTTTATAACAGCGATTTTGATAAAATTTGGCTTATTTAAAGCCTTATTAATGTAAAGCCCATATGCAAAACAAACAGCATCTTTCTAAAAATTCTTGTTTAGCTAGTAATAATAATAATAACTGATTTTAGGGTTTTTTTGGAAAAAAGGGGGTTGTTTTCAAAATTTTTCAAAACCTTTTTTCGTGCATATATACAGGGCTAATTGACATGTTTGGTGCAAATTTGTTCGAAATCGATCGAATAGTTTTCTCTAGCTAATAATAATAATATTTATTAGTTACTCTCCTACTTACTTAATGTATCCCCTCTCCTACTTTAATACAGTTATGAAGTCACAGTGAATCTTTTTAATAATTTAAATATGTTTGTGAGTAAGTATGTGCCAGTTTCTGGTACCGTTTATTTTTTATAATATGGAAAGAACAAATTTCCTTTTTTTAGTAGAATATTCAGAAGTTAGTCTGTGAATCAGTGTAATTTAAACAATACAATTTTGTTTAGTAGTAATGAAATTATGCTACTATAATAATCAGCTGATCTAAGCGTTTCAAACAAGCAGCTGTTTAAAGCGTGATGTAATCGTAACTTATAGACTCTTTAAATCACTAGAGGTGTTAAGTAGATCAGCAAATTACTCCTGGGATAGGACAGTTTAATACATGGGGTTAGGTAAATAAATTTAGTATAAGCAAGGGAGATAAGACAGGTAAATAGATAGGTAAAAATATATGTAAGCAAGGTAAACTATGTTAAATAAATTAAGTATTTATCTACAGATGGATGCAAGAAGTAAATTAATAACACATTTCATAAATTTCGGACGTTTGTAGTTTTGAACACAGCTGAGCTATCCTCTGATAGCTTACATTTATAAGTACATGACAGGACATTTTTAGGTAAAACATGAGCTGTATTATAATCAGTTTGTAACAGAGAAAGTCAGTTTGTATTATAATCAGTTTGTAACAGAACAGTAATGTAATTCTTAACGCTTTAATTAATACTAGTGGACCCGGCAATGCTTCGCTATTGCTATTGCTTGATTTACCTAACCTAAAATTATATTCAGTTTTTGATCCAAATCAATAGTTGATCAAAATCAGATGTTGATCAAAATCAGCTGTTTTAAGCTTTTCATACGAACAGCTGTTTTTGTGTCCTTGATAAAATCAAAAGAAATATTTCTTCTTCTTCCTTAAGATTGACCTTCCATAAGATTAACATTGAAACTTTGAGGGCCACTGGGGCGTATCCCTGAGGACCGATGTAAATTATAATGGGATTCTGCTCATCTACAGGACACTACCTTTCTAACGGTATGCGCGAATTTCTCCTATGATGCACACAAGCTGAGAAAAAAGGACGACAAGTTTTGTGCTTGCCTATTAATATATAGATTCTGAATGGTTACCGTTTATTCAAAATGATCACGATATTAAAAAATATATAAATTGCAAGAGTTTTTGCGTAAATTTGTCTTAAATTCATAACTTTAAATTATTTAAAGTGCTTTGGAAACTATTGTTGCATGTCTTTGGATTTTAAAATAAATAATTACTTGTAAAACATTGTGATTACCTACAGAATGTTAATGAAGCTAGTCATTATTACAATGTTGTTAATATTGTATTTGTGCTGAGCACAGAATTGCAAAGACATATAATTTGCAATACAATATCGTTAATCATAAAGTTGAGATATAATTATAAAATTTTTTACTTTTTATTAATGAATGGAAAAACTCCTATTCTTATATTTTTCTATTTTTAAAGAGACAAGGAAAACATGTACATTTTGACATGCAATATCTTATCTTTAAATGCTAGTAATTATTTAGAGATTAGTGTTTCAATAGGTTGGCTTTTGGATGGTATGATTCCTAATTAATTATATCATCGATAACGTCGCTGATAATGGGAATCAATCGTATATTTAATTGCGATAAGCACATTTCGAAATTAAATCTGTTTTCGAAATAAATCCATTGACATTAAATATTAAACTCTTTGATGTGAATACACTAAAAGAAAACAATATACGTTGATTCATAAAAATGTTTTGTTTTGCTTAAAGACTTTACTTTATATCGGTTAAGGTTGAGCGAGGGTCTTGCCAGTTTCGCGACAGCCTTGAGAGAGCTTCAATCTTTTGGCGCTGGATCGCTAGTAGTAGCGAACGAAACTGTGTTCTCCCACCACCTTGCCTTTCTCCTCTCTCTCTCTCTCTCTCTGCAAACATCTCTTTCAATTTCTCAATCTAACAGATCAAACTATACTCGCATCCAAGAAATTAGGCGGGTGATAGAAATGGCGGTGATGCCACTTCGTGCTGTAGTTATTTATACAAATACACCCGTCAAGTAAAGATTTTTGAGTGTGCTTTCTCTCGAGCTTGTGAATCTGTCTACAGGGCATAGTGAAATAAAATTATACCACTGCCTTCAGAAAATGCTACTGATTCCAATGGTATGACTTTTTATTTGTATAACGGCAGCAAATAATTAACAAAAATAAAAAACCTAAATTGTAATTTAATTCAAAACAGCCATGTATTGAATTTTTCACCAAGCGAGGATTTTTTTGTCTTTTTGGTCAGGAAGATTTCGTCTGCGGTAAAGTTGTAGAAAATCGTATGAATAAAATTTTTTGTTCGAAACTTTTTTTTATGAGATTCTTAGTTTAGTTGTAAAATGCATAACTGTATGAAACAAAAACAAAGACACGCGGGCGCTCGGCGAGAACCGTAGCTCGTAACCCTTGTTTAATGTTGTAAGTTGCTATTTTATATTCAAGAGTAAAAATATTCACTTTTACAGCCCATATTTCGCAAAATATTCGTTGTATTTTTTTTTCTCTAATTTATATTGATAACATGTTAGTAGGTTAATAGTTTTCAACACAAAAAAACATGAAAAAAAAATATGTCGTAAACCCATCGCACAACCTTAAGCTAATAAAGTCAGCAGGAGGATCAGTGTATAGTTCAAACATAAGCAACCTGCGTTGGAGGTGCTAACTGCAGCTGGCTCGACCTTAGAAACTCTGCTTCCCCTTCATGAAGATGTGGAGACACTTTGTGAGCTCACTCTGTACCTGTAAATTAAAAAAAATAATAAAATGTTATATAAATTTAGGTCCGAAAACGCTACAAAAACAGAAAACAATATCCCCTCACCTACTTTAATACAGTTATAAAGTCACAGTTAATCTGTATAGTAATTTAAATATGTTTGTGAGAAAGTACGTGCCAGTTCCTGGTACCGTTTATTGTATAATAATGACAGTTTCTTTAATTTATAACTAACCGCACGAAAATCGATTACATAGATCTCCAGAAATAGCTATCAATAGGGTTTTAACCTAAAACGAACAAACAAAAATTTAAAAAAGTGCCCTTATACATATTCTGATGAAATAAAAATGATATTTGTATAATAATAACATTTTCTTTAATTTAAAATAAACCGCACGAAAATTGATTATGTCGTCCTCCAGAAATTAGTATCAATTGGGTTTTAATCTAGTACCAAAAACCACAAAAAGTGTCCTTATAAGTATAACGATGCAATACAAATTACTTTTCATAAATTTTTAATAATAACAACAAAAATATTTCCTTTTATTTAAAATAAACAGCTCTAAAAGTGGCCAGGAAGATCTCTAGAAATAGGTATTAACTCAAAACGTGCTCTTATGAACTGATAAATTAAAAATTGTATTTAATAATTGTTTGATATTTATGACAACATTTTCTTACCTTTCCACAGAATTGTAGTAAATTTAATTGCCTTTCGAATGATATAACTCACAAATTGGACTTGGGTTTATGAGTGGAAGAAATTGTGCAATTATCTTACATGGATGGTGAAAAAACACATATATCGGGAGTTTCCTATGCATTTTGTTCCTTGTTCCGG
>JAGFPH010000587.1:61706-78969 GCA_018207615.1 Philaenus spumarius
ACTGAACGGATTGGAATGAAATTTGGTATGTAGCTTCATCTAGGGCCGTAGGTGCTGATAAGAAAGGGTTTGAAAAAATCTAAATTTTAGGGGAGGTTTGGGGTTTATTAAAACTTCCCATAAGAAATACATAGTGTAGTTTATATTTATTGATATAATATTTTTTTTTTAATATACATTTAACTTTGATTTGTCTATCCGTGCAAAGCCGGATCAGGCTAGCTAGTATAATAATATAATATGAATGTGAGTTACATGCATCTAATATGTTCCATAGTAACATTTTCCTACTTTTGCAATTCTAAATAACCATCTCCTATGCTACTCTTGGGAAGGTATAAAGTTTCAACTGGGAGAAAGTATGTGGCAGTTATCTGGTACCGTTTATTTAACATATCTTCTAGTTCCTCTAAATTGTCTACCAAGTTTTTCACAGCATCACGATGAGAAATTTAAAGTCTGGAGATTGTCCAGTAAACTTTTCTTTTACATTACCAGAGTACTGTACTTTCAATCAGACTTTATTTGCAGTTTAATAGTCACACCATTTTCATTCACAGTCATATACCGGGTGTCCCACGAAGAAGTCCCTATTTTTGAATTGATATATCAGACGTATAGAGCGCGCTACAGACTTGACATTCTACAGTCGTAACTAACACATATGTAAAAGAAATACCCCTGAGTATCAGTTAATTCTGACTAATCCAAACAAAATGGCGGAAAAACAAAAAAAAAACAACAAAATCAGCAATCGTATTTTAAGGGTAAACCTACTTTTATTTAGAATAGGAACAGCTACAGCTATTTATACTATTTTAAATCTATCAGCTGACTGCGTGTATCCACAACAATGAACATATTTGGTAATAAACATTGGCATTTGTTATTAAGTTGCATTGTAAAGTGTCTTATGTACCATGCCGTTTTCAACTGAGCAAAAAGTGAAATGTTGTTCCTGGGCTATTGCCTTTGAAAATGATTATGAAGCAATAAGGTATTTTAGGGAAAGGTACCCAGGTGTAGTTCCACCGTCAAGGAAATCTATTCGTAAGTGGAAGACTATCCTACTAGAAACGGGGTCAATACAAAAAAAATACCATAGATCCTCCAACATAGAAAATGAAGAAATCGTATGTGCTGCTTTCATGGAATCTCAAAATACGCCTAATTCAGTAAGAAAGATGGAATCTGCTACAGGGATACCGAAGTCATCTGTCCAAAGGTATGCCATTAAGAACAAAATCAAACATTATAAAACTCATTTAGTTCACGGACTGCTTGAAGATGATACTGGACAGACGATTGGAATTTTGTTCGAAAATAATTGAAAAGACTGACGTAGATAGCAAATGGCATGAAGGAATCGTGTTTTCAGATGAAGCGACATTTTATCGAACAGGAACTGCAAACAGGCATAATTGTCATTACTATAACACAAAAAATCCACATATCTTACAAGAAGAGAAATAAAAATCAACAGGTATAACAGTTTGGGCTGCTGTTACCAAGGATGGTGTTTTGTCGTATGACATATCCCGACAAACAATGACTGGAGAAAGGTATGCATCAGTTTTAAGCAATCACATAGTTCCTCATCTTTCTCAGCCTGCGATGAAAGACGTTTTTTTCCCAACAGGATGGAGCTCCTCCGCATTATGCTAATGTGGCCAAAGCAGTTTTGGACCAAAATCTTCCTAACCGTTGGATAGGTTGTGGCAGCAGCTTCATGGACTGGCCCCCAAGGTCTCCAGACTTGACTGTTTGTGACTTTTTTCTGTGGGGCTTTTTGAAGGAGAAGGTTTATTGTCATAACATTGCGACAGACGATGAACTAATGAGGTTGATCGAAGAGGAACTGTTGTTGATACCTCGAGAGTTGTTCAGCAAAGCGTATGACTGTTTTCTATTTCGTTGTCATCAGTGCATTGCGATCGATGGACATCAGTTTGAATAAGGTTTATGGATCAAATAGATTTAATTTATTTATGAGTTACTTATATCTTTAATTCCCTAACGTTGTTTAGTGCTTAGTAGCATCGTTAAAATTCAATAATTATGTTGTAACACTTAAGCAAATAAAACTATTTTTACGAAAAGGTACTATTTCTTTGATATCCTGCCATTTTGTCCTAATGTGTCAGAATTAACTGATACTCAGGTGTATTTCTTTTACATATTATGTGTATGTTAGGACGGTTGAGTTTCAGGTTTGTAGAGTGTTCGGTGCATCTAATATATTAATTCAAAAATAGGGACCTCTTCGTGGGACACCCGGTACAATGGAATTAAATAAAATCAATTGCACCAATTATACAATTAACTGTAAACTGTCAGTTGATTTCAAATTCGACTGTAATATACATACATTGTATGTAAGTTATATTGTTATTTTGATGTAGTTGATCAAAAATAACAAATAAAATATATATTATTTATTATCATTGTACACAGATTTATATATATCACACAGTACTGTATACAATATGCCAATAAATATTATTTTCAATCTTGTCAAAAATCTTTTAGAGAATTGAGAATTTTAACGCTTCCAAGTGTAGGCCTATAATTATGTAATGGAAGTAATTCTATATTTTAAATATAAGTGTGATCATGTTCAAAACAAGGACATACATAATTATAACACCAGGACCGCTTTCAACTATTGGGCTAATCGGCTCAGGTTGAGTTTATTTAGTAAACTTCCTTTGCAAGCAGGTGTTTTATTTATAAATAAACTTCTCATTAAAATATTTGTTTACAAAATTACAATTCTTTTAAAAACAGACTTAGGCAACTACTGTTGTCTGGGTCGTTTTACTCTGTGGAGGAATTTATGTGCCATGATTTTGGGTTTAGTCCCCTATGAAGAATCTGATCCAGGGCCGTTTTTAACCTCACTAGCGCCCTAGGCACTTCAAACAATTGTGCCCTCATACCTGATTTATACGGGGGAGGGGGGGTTGAGGGGGAGGTATGGAATACTAATCAAATAATAGGGGGTCCAAAAAACCCAGCAGAGCATTTCCTTTTGAGTTCTTGATTTGCCAGTTTTCGTTCGGGAGGGAATTTCCCTTAACTCTCTGTCTTTCCGTTGGCTCTTATCATTACTATTCTTTTGTTTTTGTTGGAGAGTCAGAGAGTCTTACCATTATCTACCACCTATGGACCCGCCGTGTCCCAGACTGGCAACCGGCAGCCGTAAGGAGTTTCATGGCCTAAACATTCTTCTTCATATATTATCAGTTACCTTACGGCATCACGGACCACCCATCCACCCTTTTGTTAAATAATCAGAATATTATTTGTACTTAAGTCATTGTATGACGATTCTCACTGTTTTCAACTTGTTCATCATTTTTTGTTTAAAGTTCGTTGTTGACGATGGATTGTTTACAAAGTTTAAAGTGTTATTGCGGACATTTGCCATCATTGGTGAAACAAAAAAGAAACACAATATTTCGATACCTGGAATCTGGTATCGTCTTCAGGTGAAATATACCTAAAACAAAGAAATAAACAACTTAACCTAAAATGAGTAACAAAGCCGAAAAAAGGCTAAGCGGTCAAATGCTTAAAAAGATATCTAAAGACATAAAACACAACAGTAGATAGAACTCCAACATAGACAATAATATGGAAATCTTACACACATGTAGTAAGGGACGTTACATGAGCGCCTTGGAGGAGTTCGAGATTTATAAAGCGTTCAAACAAGAACCTAAAAACATATTAAATGAACAACTTTCGTACTCCTCCAATACCTTATATGACAGCGTAATCAAAATGCAAATAAAGGAACCTGCGACTCAAGGTTAGATAACGATATTAATTTGACAATAACTAGCCAGTCGCGAACCTTTCGCCGTCAAGTGCGCACTAACTAATAATTCACGTGTCTAACTTTTAACTGTATAGTCAATGTATATAATGTGTGTTTGTGTAAGTGTTTGTAATGTTCGTGAAATGTAATAACAGTGCTTCTTAAACCATAACGAAATCCTAATGGAACGAATATAACCTTAATGATCTGATGATGGGCTCATGCAGCCTGAAACCTAGGTAATCATTTTACCAACAATGGATTAGTGACGTACCAAATTAAAGGTAACAATAAATTTATTACAACAGTAGAGGTAAAATTAGTATTAAACTTAAAAGTAAATAGTAAACGGGAGGGGAAGCGGATTGATGTTGCATTGGTCAGTGTCTCGGCGCCCATGACTAATATGACAGTAGCACTGCGCTGTATTAGTACTGCACAGCCTTTTGCCATACTCAACAAGCAAAATATCGCATACAAGTCTCACTCACTGGGCGTTGGTTCATAGTTGACAGGCAATAAATATAATCCTGTGATTTTTATTTAAAAAATTTCCGCCCTCATTTTCCGCCTTCTTTATTTTTTTCGTATTCAAAATTTGGCGCCCCAAATCCTTTGCGCTTCTAGCGTGCCTAGCGTGCCTAATCGGAAAAGCGGCCCTGATCTGATCTCCTTTCAAATGTTCTTGGTTGGGTCCTTTTTTTTAAATTGTATTTTTTATGTGTAAATATTTTAATTAATTATTATTATTTAATTGTCTATTCTGTGTTTTTAAAGCTAATTATTTGTAAATTAGTTTTTAAATTATTTAATAATTGATATGTCTTATATTGTGAATTATACTATCTTTTGCAAGACCAATAAAATGAAATATTACAGTTTTGCTGCAACTAGATCAATCATACTCAATTTTAATTTTTTTTTTAATCTTGTTATGGTTTATTTAATTTTTAGTTTGATATTCAAACACTTGTTGTTTCATATAAACCTAATTCCAGCTTTAGCCTTATATTTAAAAATCTGTGATTTTGGAAATTCCTTAATTTATTTTATTTAAAATTGTTATATATTTGTCATACTTTAACACTAAACTCAAATTACCCAAAATTGTGTCTAAATGTTAGTGTTAAATCGTTTCGAATAATAAGATAAAGTTGAGAACTGTTTGATATTAAAATCTGGTTGTGAATTCTAGAAATATATAGAAGTGAACTTCATGTGCTGGGCTGGGGCGGATCCAGGGGGTGACTAACCAGGGCTTTAGAAAAATTAAATAAATAACAGACGAATTTAGTTTACATGGAATAGCCTAACACCTAACTGTCTCATCACGGGACCCCACGCTATATAAAAATTAAATAAATGAGTTATAAAATACAGACAAATTTAGTTTACTTGGCAGAGCCTAACACCTAACTGTCTGGCCGCTGGGCACTATTCTTTATACAAATTAAATAAATGAGTTATAAAATGCAGATGCATTTTTAGTTTATACTTAAGATTGCCTTATGGGCCCCGCGCCTTATAAAATGAAATGAGTTAAAATCATAATTTGCAAAAAATAGAGAAACAAATACATTTTTTCTCGCGTTCCGACCTCCATCTTGCGAAGAGTCAACTCTGTTGGCAGTGTTACGAATAAATGGAATGTGTAATGAAAGATAAATTTTAGTTAAATTAATTATTATACAGTTAGTGGTTTGATGCTAAAAGGTTTTGACCAGTAAGATAGACTAGGAAGTATAATAGGAATAAATACGGAAATAGTAGCAAAGTTGTGTGAGGGGTCGTTTAACACGCAACAATACCTGTACAAATGTTACGGAATCTGCGGTTGTTTTGTTAGAGATGCCAACAGGAAGCTAGACGGGTTATGTAGTATAATCCAAATCTAAAATCTTGATCAGAAAGTGGTCGGGTGACCATTGAGTGAGCAGCTGCGAGTGGGGCAAGTTTTGTGTGGAAAGTGAGGCTGGGAGATTTCGACAGAGGGATCTCTATACAGCTCAAAGTTTGGACCATTGGAACGTCCAAGAAGGATTTTGAGTGAAGGAAGAACCAGGACGTATTGGAGACAACACAATGAGTGAGCAAAACAAAGTATTTAGGTCTATTGTTAAGTCATGTTGAATTCAGAGTTTTGGGGTTATTAACATAAACGTAACTCGCTTTAGTTGCCGATACTGTACATCCAGTCCGTCTTGTGAACCCAATACCTGGTATAGGAATTGTATTGGATATTATTGTCAGCCAATGTTAAATAGAAGCTTAGTTACCGAGTTAAAATAATTGTTTGAATAAATATAAGATAAGCATTCTATCACTGAGCCACTGATTTATTATTATTGATCTGCTCTTTACCGATTTAACATTTAATAACTAACTTAGTGAACGAACCTGGGAAAATAAGGGTAGTAAAATTTACCCCTAACAGCTGGCAAGCAGATTAAGTCACAATGATAATGAGTGCAACATAAACTAAACTGAACGTAATCATTTCCCTAATGCTACTGTTACTTTGTCAAAACTATATATTCCCGGTCCGGTTTTATTTAGGCTGCTATTTGATATCATTTGAAAATGATACAAATGTTTGTACATTAATTTTACTAATTATTATTAATTTGTAAGCTTGCTTATTAAAACCTAATATCTTTAACACAGCAAGTTACATCAGTTTTACACTAATACTTAGGCCTACTCAATACAGTAATGTAACCTTAATTTTTGTTTGTGTGATCTATAAAGTTTATTTTGTTTTTAGACATAAAACAACATTTCTTGTTTTATTTGGTTATTTTCTGATTTCCTAATTGTTTAATATTTACGAAATAGTTTTGTAATACTGTACTGTAAAAATAAATCGTTATAATTTAAATATTGTATAAAAATTTTCTTTTGAATAAAAAACCCTAAAATAGGGTACTGTACTAAAATTAAAAATCATAGGCTGAATACATGAGTTTTCAAAATAAATTTTAAGTGCTTAAATGCATAAAAAGTTGCCATTTTGCCTTAAATTTTTCCATGGAGGCCCCTTTTTTATTAGGGAATATTTTATACCCCGAGCCCACCAGCAGTCCCCCATCCTAACCAAGAGGGCCCCGAAATATCATACCGCCCAGGGCCCTGCAAGGTCTAGACACAGAGGGTCTAGATCACCACTATTCATGTGCATCACCTAAGGGAAGATAATACAATAAATATTTCTCGGGTACCAAAGTTACCTCAACTGCTACAAAATGGATTAATGTAAAAGAAAGAATGTTTTGTCATAAAATATAATATTAAAATAACAAAACATCAAACCCATTCAAAAAATTTTAAAATCTTCTAATGGCATTTGACCTAGTTCATTAAACATACTACGGTACTGTACTATAAACTATAAGCATTAAATACCTATATTATTTTTTCATCAGCCATTATTAATGTCCATTCAGGAGTAATGGTTTTTTTTTTGTGTATAGACAGTTCATTTTATATTTTAAGACGTCTAGTCCCATGTTTTGCTATAGTCATAAATACTGTAATCATTCTGTAGTTTTTGCAGAAAGAAAGCAGTAAATAAAGGCTGTCAGTACCCAAGTTACTACTTTACCTAATTCCTCCCACTTGTTTATTTACTGTATGTCATCCCTAATTTTTCATTTTGTTTAGATACCATGTAGGTTGGAATGCAAGCCTTAATAAATAAATGTTGTTATTTTTACAATTTCTTGAAGCATAACTTCCGTGCATGACCTTTCCTTCTTTTAAAGAAGAGTAATGCATTATGATTAAATTATTGATTTTTCTCAGAACAAATGCAGGAGCGAACGGCGCACATGAACTCATGAATTGCGGTACGTTTACGTTATGGAGGGGATAACATTTCCAGCTGACCTATGACTGCTTACAGCTGGCGCGAAATACAGTAAAAAGTTCACAGCTGATAGTTGGAACAAACCATAGAGAATAGAGATAGAGCTCATTTCATAATTTCAATTTCAGTGTTCGTGTTTATAGGGGCTGTATAGTTAGGGAGTAAATTGTTTTTTAGTTAGGATTTCTGGTTTTCAGTCTGTAATCTGTGAAGAGGCTGGTGTTTATTGTATGTTTCTCATTTAGAAAATACAAAATTATTGTGTACAACGGTGACAAGAGAATTCCAAAGATATGTAAAAGATTGGATTTCAGGAAAACACTTTTGGGAGAAAACCAGGTTTGCTGCATTAAATAATCAACCCTATTAATTTAGTAAACTTTTAATAATAATAATATTATGTAGGTCTATTAATATACTATAAAATAGAAAAGAAAGCCTATAGGCCATTCTAACTTGTGGCCCTAGTTTCTAAATAGCATTGGAAATTTAAAGAAATTTGGGCGAAAGTATACATCCACAATCCAGCTAATATTTCTGTTATTATAATTATACAAAACAAATTAATTGATGTTAGGAACTTATATGTTAACAATATAGAAACATACTGTGATTAGAGACTGTAAGTTTGAATTTCATGCTATTTTTTTGTTAGGCTGTTTTTTTGTTTGTTTTCAAATCCATAAGTTAGCAACCTAACCTTCAAATCAGCCGGAGCGTGGATGTATACTTTCACCTTTTATTTTCATATTCTGTACCTAAGCGGGATTAATTCTTTATTTTTAATCATTACCTTTTGTAGAATGTAATTCTGGAAAGTCTTTCTAAAGTAGCGCTATTAATATAAGCTCACACAGTATTTAGGGCTATTAGGAATGATAATTTTACCAACATAGGCCTAGGCCTAATAGTAACTATTTCAAAATGCATTTTGTCTGTGTAATTTAATGTTTGTGTATAAACTACAGAAATGTTTTGAAGAACATTGTTGACTTCTTCAAGCATGTAGTGTCTACATCTTGATTATCAAGAGCTAGGCCTAGTTCTATAGCTAAAGAAGTCAACAAAAACAAATGTGTACACTTATCAAAATAGAGACGTAAGGGTAGTTTAGGGGTAAGGTAGAACTTAGTAAAAATGAATTTTATATATTGTTTTAATATATAGGCCTAATTGTTATAACTCGTTATGGCCTAATTGTTAAAATCAATATATTCTAGAGCGAGTTTTTGCTCATAGGTTTGCCAAGCCCCCCTATCATAGTATAACTTGGAGGGTATATTGTAAATAGGAGTAATAGGCCTAGTCAAGGCATTGGAATTAAAACAAATATTATGTTTATGGCACCTTTATTTTTGTGTGAAGCCCTACTATAAGTTACGCAATCCACCACCATAATCTTTATTACTTGTTACATATTTACCAAATAATTTTCTGCCTTTAATGTCATGAAAGATCCAGTATACAATTAATTAAAGACATTTGGCTGACAATAATGTTAAAGTCAAAGTACCATCGTAAACAGTTAACCAAATTGTGATAGGAAATCATTTTAGCTAGGCCCTAAGTTAGTTAAATTTGTTCATGGTTCACAAATAAATATTTCCACTTTGCTTCAGGGTTATTAATGAGGTAACCTATTTTAGGCCTATAAAATAAATTTGCTTGTTACTGTCACTCCAACAATCTTTTTGACTTATTCATCAATCCAATTTGATTTCTTCAAATTAAATTGTAACCATTACACGACACGTGTTTTGGACATTAATCGTCCATCGTCGGGTACTAAAAACATAAAGGCCTAAATAAAACATAAATACAAACTACAAATAACATTACTCCATATATAACACTCGCACATAATTAATAACATTTTAACAGTTTACATGACAAGTTTCCGCGCAGCCGCTACTTGGTGAAATCATAATGAACAATATGAGTGGCATTTCAAAACAAATATTAGGCCTACTCAACATTTGATTCTCAAATTGAGATTTAAAGTTCTGAAATAACTCAAAACGATGTTGAATAGAATTCTCTCGATATCCTCCATCAATATAGTTAATTTAAAAAAGTAACGGCGCAAATTTACTATACGACCCAACGCCAACAGAAATGCAAGAATAAAAAATAGCCTGAAGGTCTACCGTAACTTACAGTCTTAGTTACAGTATGTTTATCTGTATTCATCACTTAACAATAGAATGTAAAACAAGGTCGTCGTTTGCAAAAATGTCAACCGAGGGTCGTGTATAGTAAATTTTTGCCGAAGTAACCAGCATGACATCTAGCGGTAAATTTAGCAAATTGTAATCATAACAACATCACACCAATGACACAGCAACACGCCCATCTGAAAAACAAGCAATCCTATTGGATGGCAAAATTTTCATTGATAAAATAGGCTACAATCAAAACATAGGCCTATATATGTGGATTAGGCCTACTAGAGAAAAAAAAAAACATGTGTATAGTTAGTAAGATTAGGTATATCTGTGTAAAAAAGAAATTATTTATTTTCCGAATGTAAAATTAAAGATAATTTATAATAAAGGTCATTTATAATACCGCGCTAACAAAAAAGAAGAAGAAGAAAATCACGTTCTCATATAAACATTTAAAATCAGTTTCATGTCATTTCTATAACATTCATATGTTAAATTCCAAATACAGAAGAAAAAGAAGGCGGGATTTACAAACCCAAGATTATAAAAAATACATTTATATGAAAAGAAACAGCTGAACAACAAAGGTATAACAAGTGTTTAAACATTTTCATTAGATTCTGAGTACTCCTATGATATATGATATGATTTTATTCCCTTAAACTTTCTCATATTTGAAAAAGGCAAGGTTAATAAAATTAAGATTGATATAACTAATGCGATCACTCCTCCTAAATTATTAGGAATTGACCGTAAAATAGGAGCATATGCAAATAAGAAGTATCATTCTGGTTTAATACGGGCTGGTGTAACTAATGGGTTTGCTGGTGTCAAATAAAATTGTCGAGGTCTCCTAATATAGGTCTATATGGTTTAGTTAAATTAAAAATATTATGATAGTAATGGTGAATCCTATTAAATCTTTAATAGAAAAATAAGGATGAAATGGAATTTTATCAATATTTGATGAAATTCCAAGTGGATTATTTGACCCCTTCTTATGAAGAAAAAAAAAAATGTAATCTTCTTATAAGTAGGCCTAATACAATGAATGGTATCAAGAAATGTAGGATAACAAATCGTGTTAATAATGTAGCATTATCAACGGCAAAACAACCTCAAATTCATTTTACTATTGATTCCCCAAGGTAAGGAATTGAAATAAAAACAAAAAACTTTAAGTGATCAATATTTTGAATAGTATTTTCAGTCTCAAAAGAAACTAGGAAGAATCAGTTAATGTTATCAGATTGGTGAGATCAAACCATTGCTACCATTTTATTTTAGATCTTCTATATAACTAAGACATAAGGTCTAAAAGGACAAATAATCTTATAAAAATTAAATAGAACATTAATTAATGGTGATGATAATCACAATGGACTAATATATCTGATATTTCATTTTGCATTACCGTATAGGCCTATTCATAAATTTTAATAAAAAAAATAAAAAAAAACAATTCCTTGCTTATTTTATAAAAACTTGTGTTTGTGGCCTATAAAAACTCTTGAAAAAAGCAGGCACCAACCCCTCCCTGAGACAAATTTAAATAAATAATAAGGCCCTACTAATGTAATGGAACAAATAAAAATAATATTATTATTGTTAGATGATATTATATTGTAAACATTCTATTTTTCCCTTTTATAATTTGTTAGATTACTGAAGACATCTATATTGTATTTGGTCTCAATATAATTTATAAGTTAACTTGAGATTAGTAAATTTTAATCATATAATTATTATAATAATGTTCATCACTGGTTATAAAGAAACACTTGAGTTATTATATATTAATTTATATCAATTTCAAGATATTAAAATTTAAACATTTTTCATTATATTCTGTCTTATTTCGGTTTTTCTATAATAGGCCTAAATAGAATAAATATTTAAGATTGAATTGCAAAGAAAGTCAATATTAATTGTTCATCGTTTATTACAAATATAATCAATAATATATATAGGCTAGGCTACATTTTTCTTTTAAGTAATAAATTAAAACAGTTTAGGTATGTTACAGTCCTTGATTACATAAAATATTAAAACTTTTCAAATGTCTGTGATAGGCCTACTCAAATTAACCTACTATCTATACAAGATAGATAAGAAGGATTTGGTAATCTACCAAATTTAACGGTTGCACTCATTGTGATTCCGGAGATTTTGTGATTATTTGGTTTACTATAGTTTCTATTTCGTTACATATTATTCTGCAATTTGGGACCTATTACTTTCCTTCAGTTGTTTTTTTGTTTATTGATTCTAAATGCTCTGTTTATTTATAAGGCTCCAATAAGTGTTTTTTCTCCTATTCCATTATTTTATAATAATTAGGTTTAATTTAATTTAGTAGGCCTATATTAATAGTTATTTATTTTCCTATCTTCAAAAACTGTAAAATAAATTGCTATAAACGAATTTTGAAATAGCAAAAGTGGAAGTTTATTTACAATGGAATATGTTGAAATACTAAATACAGACTAAGTACACTACTCGCTTTTTTATACTCTTATAAAAAAACCACCAACTAACAGATAGCTTGCAACATTAGTGAAATACCATTAATATTGCAATAGGCCTACATCACATGTTGCAGTTCTTAAAGATTTACACTAGTGTATAGCTTAAGATTAATATGGTTTAGGCCTACTAATGGTCTACTAAATTCTATAGATAAGCAAAGGTACTATAATAGGCTACTTTTTCAATTAATTGTGAAGTGTAGACCTAATCTCATTATTGGAGACCTAATCTTAATTTATCTTTAACATCACTGCTAAAAATAAATCCATTATGTAGGCCCTACCCCACATGATAATTTTTTTTTTGTTTAAACATTTCCTTGAGGTCTTTTTTGTTGAATTTAGATGTTATCTGTTGCCTTCCATCTTCAAAACTATTTTTTTTTTTCATTTTTAATTTCGGGGGTACGTACCGGTACTCCCTGCGCACACCTCGTCCGCTCTACCCGATGCACACTTACAAAACGTTATGTTTGTCGATATTTTTTTTTTAATATCACATAAACCCTATTATAAATAATTAAGAATATATATTTACACAAATTTACAACCCTACCATTCAACCATAATCATCATTTATTGACGTCTGTGGTAATTGTCAAAAGAACCGACTACACAAAGTCCCGGATGTTCTGGACATGTCATACACTCATATTGAATGTTTTTTTTTTGCACATCCGACATTTCTTTTGTGAGGTTTGGTTTAAATTTGGTTATAATTTTGTTATTTTAGTAATTGTATGGCCAGCAGATTGAAACAAAGGACTAATAAATAGAGCGGTGCGCGAACTTAAAAATACGCACAGAAAAAGAGCTGTAAAAATCAGGCGGGATGCGCGAACTTAAAACTACAAACAATTTATACTCTCTAGCATTGAAGAAACAACACTATAAGAAGCGAAACCTAATGGGTTTTAAGCGGACGCTTGCATGGTAGTTCACATCGAAACCACTCGGAGCGCCACCAGTCTTTTGCAGCGCCCGAGACGAAACTGACATTATAGACAGAGTTTAAATTTCGCCGCACCACCAGACTGCGAATATAATGTCTCTTGCACTGCCTTGTACAAACTACTTTCAATTCTCCTTTTCATCATCCCCAACGAAGAGAATTTAGTTTTCATTGTAAAGGGAGCAAGCACATGTTCAATTTAAATTCCATGTTACGGTATCCAAGTCACTTTACTAATAACAACTGCAAATTATAGTTATCTATAAAATGATGAATCTGTCCGGACCATATGTGTCGTTCTTATACGTGTGCCTGTGTAGTGTCTTTTTATGTGTTTGTGTTTTTTGTAACATTTAACAACCTCCAATGGAGTGATTTTTCATTCTGATGATGGGACCACGGCCCCGAAACGCGTAAATTAAGAGTATAAAAGAAGTCACAAGACTGACAGATTCATCATTTTATAGGTAACTATAATTTGCAGTTGTTACATGTTCAATATTTGGCGCACGTTGCAACTATATTTACAGTACTGTTGAACAATGATTTATTTTTAATAACCCATTTATAAAGTGTGGCATAAATTTAATATTTATTTTTAATGAATAGGTACCGTATAAAAACAATTTTAAGTAGGGGGAAGGCGGGGCAAGATGGGGAAGCTAAATTCAACCCCTTTTATAATGGGTAAACGTAAACAAATCAAAACAGTTTTAATTACATTTTGTTTATCCAACTATTAAACTACAATAATATATAAAGAAACTTGAAATTTTTTTACAGTTAGTTTATATGACAAATTGAAAAAAAAGTAAATTTTCCCTGTCTTGCCCCATATGCGGGGTAAGACGGGGAACCAACATTAGTACAACTTTAAAGCCACTTAATCACTTTAGCACTTTCTTATTGCACATTATTTATCACTTTCGCATAGTACGCAAATGTGAATTGCCTCGTCGTCTTCACTTTCTACCCCTGCACAAGAGTTGTGGGCCCAACGCCCACATGCCATACACAGTACCCAACCTTCTTCGGAGAAGTCGTAACAGTATAAACATTGTTCATCATCTTCTTCGCTGTCACTCGATCTCATTTTAAGGTCTTTTGAGCATGAAGGCTTGTTTACAAAATCGGAAGACTTCTCCGCTTTTTCCTTGGCAGTAAAGCATTTTTTTGGTTTCTTCGTTTGCTTACAAGTTTTTGAGAACAGTTTTTGTTTTGATGCAGAAGTTTTGGGCGATTTTTTTCTTTTAAATTCTTCAACCAAGTCATTCTTGTACGGTGAGTCAGTTAAAACAACAGTTTTTCCACGTCTGTTGGAGGGTTTTCTTTTGCTTATTTTATTCACTTTTGGAATAGCTAAAATTATTTCAGGGCTGATAACTTGAAAGTTAGACTTCGCGGCCACTTGTTCTTCAGCTGGAGACTTTTCTGGTGTTTTACGAAATGACACAGTTGCTTGATTCCCATCGCATGGTTCTACAGTAGCATTTGTGTTTGGATCTTCTGGAATTTCTTCTTCAGTTTCTCCACATTCTACTGAGGGAGCTGGCTGAATGTCTGTAGTTGCACATGGGAGAAAATCACTTTCTTCAAACACATTTCTGTTTACAAATTCCTGTTTTCCTAAACCCGTTCACTGACTGTGCTCATGGTTGCTGAACGGATGAAAGCTTTGCCGAATAAGCTTGAGATCTGATGCAGCGTAACGACTTTGCCAGGATTGCTGCGAAGCCATGTTCTTACCTCATCCTCGTAAAACTTACTCAGAGGTTTCATAAATGCCACGTCCAAAGGTTGAAGACGGTGTGAACAATGTGGTGGTAAACAAAGTAAGACAACTCCTTTTTCATGAATCAAATTAATCAACTCCAAGTTCTTGGTTTGAGTTTTGTGGCCATCCAATACGAGAAGTATTGGCCTTTCCTTTGAAGCCGCAGTAAATTCAACAAACTTTTTGAACCATTCCAAAAATAGTTCTTTTGTAATCCAACCAGTTTCTTGGACCTCTGCCCAGGCACCAGGAGGAAGTCCAGTCTCAAACTCTTGTTGCATTCGTTTTCGAGGGTAGATTAACATCGGTGGGACGTAGCACCCTGAAGCTGAAACACAGATCTCTGCAGTAACTGTCTGGCCTCTTTCTGCTGAGGTAACTGTTCCTACTTGTCTTCGTCCTTTTAAAGCAACAACTTTTGTGTGACCTTTTGGATTGACTGTTAAACCAGTCTCATCACAATTAAAGATTCTGTCCCCAGTTAACTTCAATTTGTCTACTTTACTTTCTAAGAGATCGAAAAACTTGCCTACAGCTACTTGGTTAAAACCCATCGCTCGTGCGACTGATGTAGACTCTGGTTTTCTTATTGCTAAGGTGGGATTTCGAATAAGGAAACCTTTTACCCAGTCTCTTCCAGCAGAATTGGTGACGACATTAAACGGATGTTTGATATTGTTCCTTTCAGTAAGCTGAAAAGCAAGTTCACACAGTTCTTTAATAGTTAAGCCAAAAAACTGTCCTTCCATTTGTGTTAGATAGTCTTTAAGTTCTGCCTCTTGTTCCGTGGTAAACACACTAGTGATAGGTCCCAATTTTTTCACAACAGAATAATCAATATTAGCACGTTTCTTTGCCACATGTCGTTCAATCGTAGTTTGCGGCACGTTGAACTGTCGAGCAGCCTTCAAAGAACCCATTTGGCCTTCTACGACAGCATTCACAGCTCCTTCCATGGACTCCAGTGACCATTCTTGCCTCGTGGTTTTCCGCTGATACTTGCGAACCATCTGAAAAATAAAACATCACCTAATAATCCTTGGGCGGATTACACCTAATAATCTATATTTGTATGTTAGGCCTAAATATAACATATTTTCTCAATATCCACTTGTTAAAACAGTGTTTGAATACCAATTTTAGAAATGTTAAATTCTTTATTTACCATATAATACATAACCTGTAGTAAATAAGTAGGCATAGCTCTACATAGTGAGTTGTATAATTAGTGGGGGCAAGATGGGGAAGCTCCCCGTCTTGCCCCTCCCTGTCATGCCCCCAAGCACGCTTTTAAGTTATGTTAGTGCTAGATGAAAACTATTCAGTGAAAATTGAATCCATACACAGGAGTTTGTTGCTAATAAGAGGTACTATTCAGTGGTATACTTACCATTTAAACAATTGTTAATGTACAACACATATTATAGCCTTAAAAGTAGTCAAATATTGCAAAACAATATACAAATTGTACGTACCCTGTAAATCTCACAGAATCCAGTGTTGGAATTGAGTCAGACAATGTCGAACCAATGGATACTATCTACTGATGAAGTTGACATAGTTTCCAGCAGATAGCAGCACTCTAACTATGATATAAAGCCCTTCCCCATCTTACCCCACCTCCCCGTTTTGCCCCGTCTTCCCCTAAATGATTTTTTGTAACAATGCAAGAATTATGTCAAATAGCCTACTGTATAAAAATTATCTTAAATCTCCAATTAAAATATTATTTGAACATAGGGTTTTCCTGAATTTGATTTGATAATCTATGACTGTGAAATATTATAAAAGCTTGTTGTGTTGAAAAAATATCCGATAGGCCTACAAGGTAAATGTCAAATATGCATGCAACAGTTAAATTAACAAATAAACACTTTATTTCATAAAATCGGACAAAATGGGTAAAATATTTAAAACTAAATATGCAAAAACTTAGGTAAAATAGCAATACAATTAAGTATGTTTTGACACCAAACGTATAATTTCAGCCGTTCTCAAATAAAGTATTAGATTGTTCAGTACAGCTTATGGGATATTTAAAGCTTATAAAAAGTATTGTTTTGCTGGCAATACTTGTGACAGTTTTGCTAAAACGCTCTGAAAGATTTAGTTTTATGGTCACTATTTTGAACTGGGGGGGGGGGGGGGGGGGGGGG
>JAGFPH010000587.1:79069-91931 GCA_018207615.1 Philaenus spumarius
ACGCTCTGAAAGATTTAGTTGTATGGTCACTATTTTGAACTGGGGGGAGGGGGGGAACCACAAATAAATAAATAAATAAATAATAATAATCTTCATACTCGTATTATTACACAAAAACTTACAATCGATCACGTAAGCAACAACTAAAATAACTCAAAGCAAAGTATGGTACACATAGACTACGAAATTATTTTACTGGGTGTTCCATAACTAGGTACACGCTTATTGTTCGCATAAGGGAATGATAATGATTTGAAATACACATTCTTCCGAATGTTTGAAATACACATACTAAACAATAATATTCTGAAAGATCTGCCATAAATACAGTATTATAAATTAACAAAGCGATATGAACTTTTGGATAGTAATTTTTAAGCATTTTCCGACTTTTCTCGGTCCGATCGGGGTTTTCAAAAACCATTTTGTAGGTTTTTTAATTCTCTACAAATGTTCCGTTGGAAATATCGTGATCCATTCATAAATTTTTATAATATCAACAAAAAATCCAAAAAGTCAAAATATATTGTTATTTTTGTTTATAAAAAATGCGCAAAATTCCTTGCCTGATATGTTTTTTTAATTTTATAACAAATTTTAAAACTGAAATTCAATAAAAAAAGAAAAAATTCTCTATTGGTTGGGCTAATTGTTTTACGGAGCCCCCGCCATATGGAACTCTATGACTTCAATACATGAAAGCTTGTTGTTATGTTGTTTTAAATTTAGTGAAACAAAGTGGATTTAATGATCGTGTTGTGAAGTTATTGATTTTAGTACCATTCCTGTATCCTGTTAACTCTTCAATGATTAGTGTTAATTTTATTCTTTAATCTGCAAGAAACTCTTGCTCTTTCAAGACAATATTTATGTCCGAGAAATGCAATAAAAAGCTATTTCATAGAGTTTATATATATATATTTTATAATGCCCCATACCCGTTGTTGTTAAATTCTCGGAAATATTGTTTTCGACTTCTTATGACCCCTCCCAAAATTAAATCCTGTATCCGCCTCTGACACATACATACATTGGAAAACAACATACACACAAATAGAATATTACAAATCTCTTGAAACCAAGCATACAAAATTTACAAAATTTAAAGTTAAAGATTTAATATAAATGCACTTCTAAAACCAGGTAAACTCTTTGAACTTGAAAGTACACTAAAAGAACAGGTTTTCCAAATTTTAGCTTTATATAAATAAAAATTAGACTACAGATGAAATTGCTACGGAGTTTGCTGAATTTTTAAAAGTAAAACTAAAAAGTAAAATGTTAATTTTAGAACCAATGAAAAAAAAATAATGTTAATTAATGTTCTCTATCACAAATAAAAATTACAAATTTCCAAACATCCGACCCATTAGAGTAACTTCACAAACGAGGACGCGACCGACCGACGGTACAGTCCCAACAGAGAAGGTACAGTCCGCGCGGCGATGCTGCTGGCGGTACCTGTTGGCCTCGACCCCAACTAGCCTTTTTCGACTGTTGAAAAGTGTTACCTCTGATAACATGATGTTTCGCTTCTTATAGTGTTCTTTCTTCAATGTCTCTAGTTAGTTGCCGAATAAACAAATTTAACATCAACTTCCTTCTTGCAGTGTCAACATAAAAACATTGACAATACGGCGGGGGTACCGGTACTCTGTGCGCATATGAATAGACACCGCTGGACGTACCGGTACCCCCGCCGCAGTGAACGTGTTAACTGTTTAAACTGCATAAGCAATTTCACTTTTCAATTCATTATTAAAAGTGTATAGTTTTGAGTTAATTGTAACAAGAAAACTATTACTAAACTATCATACAGTAGCGTAGATCCACAACCTATCTGTACCAACCTGGAAGCAAACAATATAAAAATCAACTTTACTTCTGATCAGGCCTACTGTTAATAGAATTAAAACATTTTTCATATCATGTCTCCAAGAAGGCTACTTTTACATAATCAACTTCCTTGCAGCTACACATAATGACATATCACGCCGATGCGAGGCTCTTGCCAACAACTCTCGCACGCCTACTTTATTATAACTTGCTTTTATTACAGTTGTTTAGTTGCTCGCTGATGTTTTGTCGTTGCACTGAGTTGCAAGGTTCAGTTGACAGCAACAAGCTGGTCATTAGAAATGGCTCATATAACTACTGTGGTCTGCCAGTTGCTCGCAGTGGTGTGTCGTGCCATTGCAAGTAGTTGCCTCATGTGTAGCAAACTGTAGGCTAAACTCTACAGATGTTCCCTCAGTAATATAAAATGGGTAATGAAATAAAACAAAGTAGACTTTATATGCTGTTTTTGTTGATCTGTAGTACGTAGTTACTTAACGTCTCATTTCATGTCAATTCAACTAGGCTCAGCCACCATTTTCAGATTTTAATGAATCTTAGTTTGTTCTACCTACAGAGGTAAGTAACACACCAAATTTGAACACTCTATCTCACGTTGTCATGATGTAACTTCGGCCATTCAAAGTTTTGAGGTTCTTTACATTTTTCTGTTCTGATGTCGCGATACAAAAATCATCTGTAAATATAAAATAATTCGTCATTTTTTTATTTTTCATCCAATTGTTGTGAAATTTTCAAGTTTTGCTCTTTAAACTACCTACAGGGATTCCAGAGAAAAATATAAAATTCTTTTAAGTTTAACCATTTTAGCAGAAACAATCTTCCTTTGCATCTCTAAAAATTAAAAGAATGAAAACATGGTTAAACTTCAATTTCTCAAGAAGGGAAATGGATAATCTCATTCCTCTCCCCCTAAATAATCCCAATGAAATGGGCTATGTAAAGAAAAATAAAATCTGTTGGGTTTTCATTCCTTTGTAGCCTATAGGTTTTTAAGAACTAAACGTAAAAGTTGTAAAATCATTTATTGAACCGTTGTATTAATACTAGTAAACTGTAAGTAAATGAACTTTCATTAGTAATATATCTTAAATTAAAAGAAATATACAATAACAATTAATTAAAGGATCTTTGCTAGAATATTTGTATTAAATTATCATGTCGTATAAGAAATTTGAATTTGCTATTTAACTTTAATTTGAAGAGTTGCAAATAACATTTTACAACAGGAACAACATTTTTCTCTAGGTTTAATGTTTTCTTGATTTATTTTTGTTATATTCTAATTAGTTTTGGCTGATTATTTGTAGTTCATTGTTTTAAAATCTTTAGATATTTGCGTGCTTTGATGTTTTGCTGTCCCTTTTTTTTGCCAGGTTGTCTTCATTTCTATGAATTCCAAGTGTAACATGTGTATTGATATTTTGTATTTCTTTTAAGGCACCTATTACTTTTTGGAATAATATTGCTTAAATTGTTGTTTTTGAGTCCTATTATGCCTCATCATACAATAGTAGAAGATGGCCTATATTTCTGCACCAAAGTTTGTCTTATTTTTCTTGGAAAGAAATGTGAAAAAGATGTGAGTAAAGCCTGCTTCTGCACTTCCATTCTCTTCCCGAGACTATCTGTATAAAATCTCACCCAGTGTTCTGATGGATAACGTTTGTCTGTAGTTTAGAGAGCCTGTTGTTTTGAGGGCTGTTAAAGAATGTGTTTTTTACATATTGTACATCTAGGCTATTTATGTTGATGAATATTTACAGGTTAAGTTTGTTTAATTTGTGTCTCAAAGTTTTATCGAAAATATAAGTTGACTATCCTGAACATAATGTAGTATGAGAGAAAGAGGTTCTTATAAGTTTTTAAGAGTAGTTTTGCATATAAAAAATGTAGAGATTTAGTAAAAATATGAAACAGGGTACGCCATGCTTTGTTAAAAATTATTTTCTGGTTGTAATTAGTAGGCCTACTAAGAAGCAAATTAAGATATTTTGTCTTGGAAAAGTCTCACAGATTTTACAGTTGCAAAAAAGGCTTTTCTATTCAACTCTAAACTTCTAAACAAACAGTTTTAATCAAATTATCGAACATAAGAACAGCAATATCAAATTAATTACCGTACCTCTCGGTTGTGTTCTGAACATTTTTGTGAAATTGCATTGAATTCAAATGATTTAAAACGTTACACAACGTTTTGTAAAGTTTAACTGGTAGTTTGAAAAGCTTTTCATCTGAAAGTGTTCAAACGTTAAAAGAAGGTACATTCAGGTTAGTGGATAAAAAGACGAAGTAAAATCTCTTGCCAACATAAGCGTGATTTACATGACTCTTGAGATTCCAGAGCTTTCGTTTTATGTTGGTAAAATATAACACACAGTTTAGGATGTTGAGAAAAGTCATTCTACCATGTATTTTGTAGAAGAGGGCTACAAAATACATGGTTGGTAACAGATACATTTCTGTCTCCGAAAACAAGGCAAGGGCAATGTTGAAAGTTGTCCGAAAATGGGCAGGGAGAGCTAAGCAGCATTGAAATATTATGATCCAGTCAAATAAGAATCCAAGAGATACCGTATAGAATAACTTCTTTATAAATGGTACAGATAATCTGAAGCTTAATTCAAATGTAAATAAAGCAAGTTATTTCTTAAATGAAAAGATAAATTGAATTTAAACTCCTAGTTCCTTTATCCCAAAATTCTCTCTGAAATTAACAAAATGATTGTGCATTTTCTTTAAACAAGTAGTCGGTAGACTGGGATACCATCAGCATTTTTTCAAAACCCCTTGTCTTGTAAACAAGACCTTCGATTCGGTTATATTCCCAGATAGTTAAAAACTTACAGTAGTGAAACTAATCTTAAAAAAGGGGACAATAACATGTTACAAGCTATGAACCTACATCACTATTATCGTTTTATTAAAAAAATGTTGAAAAATCAAGGAAAAGTCAGGTTACATCGGACTTTTGTGATCTGTCAAGGCTTTTGATTGTGTTAACCCTAACATTTTGTTAATGGCAATATATAATTATGGTATAAGAGGTAAATTAAATATGCGAATAAAATCATATTTATCCAATAGAAACTAGTTTATACTGACAGCACTCTGAACTCCTGGGAGCCAGTACTTCAATAAATATATTGCCTTGCTGTAAAAGTGTACAATGTATGTCATGACTGAGGCAAATAGTTAAAATCAAATTAAAACTATATTTTATGTTGTTTTATTTTAATATAGTTATAAATTAATACAAAACTATCCTTGTCTATGCACATTTCTTTAACCAATTATATTTGTTGCCTTCACCCAAGTATCTTTCTTTCAAGTATCTAAGTGAGATAGTATGGGTAATATGATCCAAATTAAGGCTTGTGTTAGTATTAATACATCCAGCTGAGATCTTTAGCCCACAGGTTCTTTTTGTCATAAACATTGTAGAAAAGGTCTACCAATTTCCTCCCTCTGAAAGGGGGTGGAGGGGGGGTTGAAAAGGTTCAAGAAACAATTATTGTGATTTAGCTAGTAAACGGTGACCTTTTTAAACAAAAATTAAATAGATAACGTGTAGCTTAAGAAAATATCTTTTATTTAAGACCCCATACGACCTTTTAAAGGCTATAGATTTCATGCTATGGATAAACACAAAACACATGTGTACAGATATCTTTTATATATAGGCCTAGCCTATACTATGCATTATACGCAGTGTATGAATAATTATATAAATACATATTTCGTGCATGAGGGCGTGTTTGTGTGTGTGTTGATATGTAAGTGTATATATGTAAAATTGTGCTTTCACATATATATACCTGTGAGCATAAAATTTATAATTTAAATAAAACTATTAATTCATAAATTAGATCTGTATGTCACTATAATATAGCATGGTGCGGATGAGGTAAATAGCAATGTTTTTTAACATTACGTGAGGTATTAACATTAAGCTCTTATTATTAAGTTTATAATCTTAAATTAAAGATATTGATGTAATCAACGACTTTTACGTTGAATGTCTATTATAAATGTTGCCCAATCTCCCGTTATACACGTCTTTTCTTCAAAAAACACTTTTTTTTACCTTTTACCCCCCCATTACTATTCACAGGTCTCAAAATAAAGGTGATGCCATATTCTACAATTTCCAAATATTTTATAAAAATTGCATTTCCGATTTTTTTTTATTCAAATTTTTCTGTTTAGAAACTACTATTTTCGTTTTAAACCCCACTTTGGGGGAGACGGCAGAGCGTGATTTTTGGTTACTTTATTTGTATGCTAAAAAGAGCCTTTGCGCCAGATTTTAAGTTTCTAGCATGACTTTGATTTTTTTGCATCTTTTTTCTTATTTTTTTCGATAACACATAATCTAAAGCCCTTAAAAGGTCTTAAACAAAAAGGTATATTCCTAAGCTAAAACTTTCCAACTTAATGTTTCTTTAAAAAGCTCACCGTTTACCCGCTAAAGCACAAAAACCATTATTGTACAATTTTGACCCACCCAAAACCCCAAAAATTGGTAGATTTTTTCTTCAATGTTTATAATAAAAAGAATATGTAGGCCTAGGCAAAAGATCTCACGTGCCTGGATGTATTAATTCCAATGAAAATGTTATTTTACCTGTACTAATAATACAATGAACAAAATAAAGCTAGTAACAAAAAACAATGACATCTAATCTCTCTATATATAAAAGGCAAAGCCCTTACTCACTCACTGATCATCACTAATTCTCCCACTTCCCATGAAACTAGAGAGATGAAATTTGGCATGTGTATACTTTGTGATATAAATAAGAAAACTAAAGAAATTAAATTTTAATATTTAAATTTTTAGGGGAAGTTTTGAGATGTCATTCCCAAAAACGGTTTTGTAATGGCTTTATATTTTTTGCTGTAGCGGGAAAACAAAAGATCGGATCTTAACTTTGATGGAAAATTGTTAGTGTGGATTTCAATTATCTACAACTTTTATATTTAAAATTTTTTCTTTCTCGAACGGTTACCGAGCAAAATTAGTTTATAGTTGAAAAAAAGTACTAATTTAAGAGTTGCCATTCCCAAAAATTGTTTTGTATTGGGTTCTATATATAAAAGGCATTATAAATAAAACATAACATATGTTTTTAGAAAGTTCCATCGGGGATGGCTTGCGAAGCACGCAGGGGTCTACCCTAGTGGCACATATTTTATAAAATGTGAATAATTAAAAAAATGTTTCTGCTAAGTAAAATAAATCTCAAGATTTAAATAGCTTATTTATTAGAAATAATAAATAGTAGAAGATTAGGTTAGTTTTATACTATGAGCAAATTAAACATTAACTCAAGTAGCTTACCCAACAGCACAATTTTTAATTAATTGGAGAACCACTGTACTTTTAACGAAGGTCAGAAGATGAAAATATTGCACAGCTAGCAAAATAATCTAGAACTTAAAACTTAGTTAGATATAACTTACAGTAGGCCTACTGTGATCCAATTTTAAATTTAAGTTGAATTATGTTCAGTCGGTTTTAGGCTACAATCAAATTGAAAACGAATAAAGTCTTAACATTATTATACATGGAACAATATTAAACAAAGGGGAGATATAAAGTGTTTGGAGTTTAGGAAAAGAGTGATTCTTTGTAAATAATATTTTAGGGATAAATTCATTGACAATAATATTTAAAAAAAATTTGCCTAACAAGAACTATATTTAAAATGTTCAACCCAAATGTGTAAAATATAATATGAAAACATAAATAAATGTATAACATTTGATGTTAAGTTCATGGAAATTAAAAACTTGCACAACATGTTCATCATATTGTCGTTACTTTCTATTAAATCTGATTAAAAAGGTTTGTGTGTTTAAACATTTAACTAAACTGTGCATATAAGTGTGACCTTAATGTTCATGACAATGAATCTACATCTAGTTAGGAATACGTAAATTCTACATTTTCATTTTATTATTATATTTTTTCTTAATTTGAGCTCTTATATAAATATAGCAAAGGACAATATTGATTTGACCCGTCTTATATCAGACGAGTGCCCACAAAACAAATTTCATTAATGGACATGCCATTCAATGGAGATTGTCAATATTTGTCTTGCCCTCCTTCTGACAACCTAGTAGGCCTTGATTCTTTCTAAAAATACTCTTTTACAGATTAATTTTGCTAAAACATTTACAAATAAAATTAATTAAACTATCATCTCACAAAATATTATAATACAATAACAAGTTCAAAGTTCCATATTATTATTAGAAAAATGTGTGATTTATCTCAAGAACTACTTACCCCATTGAGATGAAACTGTTACTGATTTGTTAATCTTTGTATAATAAAGATAGATTACTCGTCCAGTCGAATCGTCTACAGGAGTGCCTATTTCAGGGAAAAATATAGAAGTTTTTTTTTTACTCGTTCTATAATGTTTTTTGGGGTTTTGAATACGAATTTCAACTTTGCTACTTCCCACGGATATATGGCTTCATAACGAAAATCACAAAAAACCTAAAAATTTTCAACTTTTTAAATTTTTTTTGCCAAAAACTCATAAAACTGTGCATTCTTCGAGGTAGGCTATTCTATATAAAATTAAAGTACTGTACATTAAATTTCCTACAAAAAGCACCCCTCAAAAGTATTTTTTGGTTGAACAGTTTGGCCACTATTATAATTAATAATATACTTGTAATTACTTATTAATTGTATATCAATTTGATTACTACTTTTAATTATAAATGTAATTACTCATAAATTATATATAAATTTAATTACTACTTTTAACAATACATTAATTTTATATCAATTATATATATATAACTGAAGAGTTGTTGTAAAGGTTGGTTTGTGGTTTTCAAGGGGGAATGTCCTCCTCTGAATTTGGTAGGTAGTTAAGTCCTCTATTGATAATAATATCATCTCTGGTTCTCCGTCCGGCTAGAGGATGTCTTCACTCCAACAATTGTATGAAAAAATGAAAGGCGACTGTGGATTTCAGTAGCTCAGAACATCATGTTGATAGCCGGAACTCAAAGATTAAAGAGACAGTCACGATATGAAAAAATTGTTGGATTGGTTTGAGCAGTATCCGCCTTTCCCAGAAACTCCAGAACTCATATCTATCAGTACAGGGCTTGTTGGAGATAATAGATTGTTGGCTCTGTACTTCTTCCAATGTATACTTCCTGGAGCCAGGAAAAGGAAATACATGCAATACCTTTTACCACCCGCCAAGTGTAATCGAGTCATTCCCAGAGCTGTCCATATTTTTTTTTTACACGCCATGAGCAGTTATGATACGACATCAGCTCTATATAACTGGGGCAAAAAGTGTGTAAAAACGGTGAATAAGAACCCAGACCTTGGACCACCCATCAACATATTTAAAGACCCTAAGGCTGATCTAGAGGCAGTCGTGAGTGGAGGAAAAATGTCTCCTTGCTCTCTACAGCTCCAGCAAACAAATTGTGACATATACTATGCATGCTATACATAACATCTGCGTTCAAGGTGACATCAACATCGCCATTCTTGCCTCAACAGATGCTGCAGCATGACGGCACTCACTGAGGGTCTACCTCCAAGTTCAGACGTGGCTGGGATTCATGAAAGATCCTACACAATTGGGGTGAAGGAAGTACAGATATGGTCTTCCACACATCACCACCCTCGAGCCACCTGCACTTGACAAACTGCTGCAGCTCATTTCATGAAAGTGCAAGATAGACTGCAAAGGATATTGTGGATATAAGAAAGCTGGTCTGTATTGCTTGCGAATTTTCCAAAACTGTGAAGGAAATTGCAGTAATATGGGAAAATATTTCAATTTGATGACCAGGATTTGGACGAAGTGGATGACACACCACAAACATAACACATTTCTGAAGAACAGGGTAATTTTGATTGCTGCACACATTTGAAATCTCTACATTTCTATTACTGTACCTATTCATTTAATTACATTCTCATGGAGCTTCCCTAACACTATCATCTTTACTTTCATGTTTTGGAATTAGATGAAGAGCCTACCCCTGGGGCTACAGCCCAAGCAATGGTTGCAAATGAAAGAGGTATACAATATTGAATTAACTGCATTCATACTAAAAAAATGCAACAATTCATTCTATAGTATCAATGCTAATAATGTTGTGTTTCCCTTTCATATTTCAGAAGAGCCACCAGACCTTTAACCGCTAAGCGCTGTAGACTGTAAATGTCCATTTCTTTTTTATTTACCTACCTATATTAATGATAATAATTGATATGAAAATTGATAATAAATAGTTTTTGTGAAACTTTTATGTAAGTATTTTGTGTCTGAATAAACAAACATACCTTGGACAAAATAGTTATGTAATTAATTAATTAGTAATTAAATCGATGTCTATAAAATATATAAAAGGCAAAGCCCTTACTCACTCACTGATCATTACTAATTCTCCCACTTCCCATGAAAATAAAGAGATGAAATTTGGCATGTGTATACTTTGTGATGTAAATAGAAAAACTAAAGAAATTTCATTTTGACATTCAAATTTTTAGGGGTAGTTTTGGGTTGTCATTCCCAAAAACGGTTTTGTAATGGCTTTATATTTTTTGCTATAGCGGAAAAATGAAATATCGGATCTTAAATTTGATGAAAAATCGTTAGTGTGGAATTCAATTATCTACAACTTTTGTATTTAACATTTTTTTCTATCTCGTACGATTACCGAGCAAAATTTGTTTATAGTTGAAAAAATTACTAATTTAAGAGTTGCTATTCCCAAAAATGGTTTTCTATTGGGTTTTATATATAAAAGGCATTATAAATAAAACATAACATCTGTTTTTAGAAAGTTCCATCGGGGGTAGGCGTTCGGAGCATGCAGGGGTCACCCCTAGTAATTAATAAATAATTACATGTATTGTTAATTATAAAGCGCAAATAAATAGTTTTTAATAAGCAAATAGTGATAATATAGGTCTTTATTGAATTTTGGGTGAAGAACTCTTGACTTAGCGGTTTTGCGTCATGTTACATAAAATTTCAACGTGCTCTAGCAGCTACACAATTTGGCCAAAACAAGTAATTAAGGTGTACAATTTGTAGGGGATTTAATGTTATTTTAGCAGAAGTCAAGCTTTTTTGTAATTACAAATAGTTTTTCAGTTACAAGTCAAAAACTAACAAAAAACTGGGTTTTCTGCAAAGTAGGAAATTTTGGCCCTTTTTCAGCACGCTCTAGCAACCAAACCATTCAACCTAAAAATACATTTGAAGGGTGCTTTTTGTAGGAAATTTTTAATAAACTTTAATTTTGTATGAAATAGTCTACCTCAAAAAATACATAGTTTTATGACTTTTTGGCAAAAAACTTTACAAAAGTCGAAAATGTTGAAGTTTTTTTGCCATTTTTGTTGTGAAGCCATATTTGTGGGAAGTAGCAAACTTGAAATTCGGATTCAGCACCCCAAAAAACATATAGAACGAGTGAGAAAAAACTTATAAATTTTTTTCCTGGAAAAAACACTATTTGACTGGACTATACTATAAGTTTAACTGTTTTTAACAAACAGTACCTTAACAACTTACTTGTACAGTACCTTAACAATTGTGGTAAAACTTATTTTCAAAGTACAAAATGATTTTCACTAATCAAATACATCCTGTTCTCTTACTTTGGCTACCTAATATGAAAAAAAATATTGTTTACATGATGTGATTAGAATGAATCTTTGTACTAGTAATAAATTTGTGTAATGTTCTCAATTCTCCAAAGTAGTTTATCCTCCTATTGTTTTTTATAATTTGAGAATATAGTATATCTTGGACCACTTTATTCTAATGTGTTTAGCAGTAGAGTCTTTCTGGAGATGTTTAAGAGTGCTTGTAATGAAGTTTAAAAATGCTTTCAGGAGTTACCACTGCCTAGTTTGAAAGTTTCGGCATATTTTCAGGTTTAACTAAAGATGCACTAGTCCTTAAATTTTTTTTCAGCTCAAAAACTAAAAATCTACGGTGAAATTAATTTTAACAGTCTTTCCAATGAACTGAGACAAAATTTTTTAAATTTTCTTAATGAAATAGAATTTTACACCAAACAATTTGTGCTTAGAAAAGCTATGAAATTTTAAAGTAGGTTGCTGACACAATGTTTCATCAAGGTTGTTTGTTTGGCATTCCATAAGGGCTGGAAAATATTTACTCCAAAGTGATAAAACATGACTAACACATTTTTATGTAAGTTACTTTTAATAGAGTTGCAATCAATAGACCTACAGTAGAACTCCGGTTATCCGAATCAATTGGGACCGGACCCCATTCGGATAATCGAAAATTCGGATAGTTGGATTCTCCCCGAAAAAGGGTCTATTTTAACCTTTTCGGGATTGGCTTCACCTTTGCGCGACTGGAGTAAACTATCCGCACATACTACGGTCGTGTATACACTTTCTATAACTTTAAGGTTTGATAAGCTGCCGACGCATAGTGCATTGCATGCTTCGCACACCAACCCTCGTATTGGGAGTATTTTCAATAGAAAATGCATTGCGTGCTTCGCATGTAACCCCCTTATTGGGAGAATTTCCAATACACAGAGCGTTGAGTGCTTCGCACACTAATTTTAGGCCTATGTGCAATAGCGCGCGTAGACAGAATCATTATTTTGCAAATTGCAGTACGTTCCCGTCTTTTTTTCTGAAATTCTAAAAGCGATTCGGATAGTTGGAGTTCGGATAATTGGAGTTTTACTGTATTTAAAGTCTTGTCTATTTATTGGAATGAATGAGAAACCAGGTTTGTTTTTGGCATAGTAGTTGTTCGGGATTTAATGAAATTTATAAACACTCTAATAAAGAACAATGTTGAAGCAATGTAATCAAGTTAGGATAATTACAATTACATACAAAATATTGTAGAACCGAGGGACCAATCCAGATTATTGACACTGGATAATACTATAGATTTGAATAGTTGAAATATAAGTGTTTATCTATGTTAAACTAAAATGTAAG
>JAGFPH010000587.1:106158-116467 GCA_018207615.1 Philaenus spumarius
TCATCGATTGTCCCAACCCGTCCTATGGAGAAAATCCACATAGACTACGTTGGTAAACTACCACGAACGGCGCAAGGCAACACCATGATACTGGTCGCTGTGGACCAGTTCTCTAAATTCACCTGGCTTTGCCCTGTCAGAGACGCCACCACTTTCAACACCATCAAGGCCTTAAGCCAAAACATTTTCCAGCATTTTGGTTTTCCTAAGATCTTGATCTCTGACAATGCTACCTGTTTTACATCGCATTCGTTCCGCAACTACTGCTTCACTCGTGGTATCAAGCACGCAACCTTGTCACCTTACCATCCCCAACCGAACAATGCGGAACGTCTGAACAGAAACCTTAAAGCCGCCTTAATTGCCTATCATTCCAACAACCAAACTTCTTGGGACAAATCCTTATCATGGCTACAATTAGCCTTCAATTTCGCAACCCACGAGACCTTAAAAACTTCTCCCTTTAAAATCATTTTTAACTTCATGCCCAACACCCCGCTCAGCTTAACCTGGAATATCGACGACCTGCTTCCCAGGGACCATTCCGACCCTCATCAAATCTGGCGTAATGCCAAAAACAACATTCTTCGAGCCCATCAAAAGTCTGAGCGCGTCTACAATAAGAACCGTAGACCTCATCAATTCAAGATTGGCGATCTAGTGTGGTGTAAGACGCACAATCTGAGCTCCGCAATAGATAAGAGGGCCGCCAAGCTGATGCCCAGGTGGTCAGGGCCCTTTCGTATTATCGATTTCCTAACCCCAGTTACAGTTGCCCTATCTTTCCAGCATTCCAGAAATTTCGTCAAAAAGGCCCATGTTGAACAACTGAAGCCTCACCTAGTACCTACAGACCCCATCAGTCACTTTTCTAATCGCTATCCTGTTTCAGCTAACTGCGCTAAGTGCGTTTACCCCACCTGAACCTCTTCTAGGTATCATTTTGTGTTTTTGTTGCTGTGTAATGTTTTACACATCATCACTTGATAAACAAGTGCAACCGGACTCGACATTAAACCTGGAGATTGGCCATCTCGAAGGTTATTATGTATCCTTGACATGACATATATTTCCCGGTACCGGAACCTTTCAAATAAAAATTGTCGTTAGACATGACGTCATGCATCATTTAGTCTATCTTGCAAGGTCCGAAGACTGATCACCTTCCGATCCTAGAGATTAGACAATTAATAAGTTTGCTTTCGAGCACCTTATTTTACTTTAAGGACACAGCGAGTCCACTTATAGTTAAGTATTTTTGTTCTTGTTGTTTTTGAGTGTTGTGTATTTCGGTGGAGGTATATTGACCCAGTTGGTTATTAATGGTTAGTTGTAAGTCATTTCATGTGTTTTCTTATGTAATCAAGCGAATTTCTTTCGATTGACTTGCTCTGCTTGACTTGATTTAGTCTGTTTAGTTCAAAAATTTTTTTTCTTTTCCGACGCAGTCGTTTCGGGGGGGGAGAGATGTAACGTCCCATCAACTACTTACAACCTTTCTATCATTTATCCTTACCGACATTTCCCAAATAGTTATCCTTTTCTCCGCCAGACGTCGACACTGTACGGTATTACTTTCTAATCGTGCATAACTGAACAGAGGTCGTTGTCTCACAACCCATCAGCTGTTCTTTATCTATTCAGTTAAAATTTTGCTTGGTCATAGGAGTGTTCTAAAGCGTCGGCCATTAGACCGTTACGAACAAAACCTTTAAGACGCTGCCAAGTGGTAGTTATGTTGTTGCACTTTAAATAATTTAGTCGCGATTAACGACGGTGTGTCGCTAAATAACATGACTTTCTTCTAAACCTTTGTTTTCCGGATACCAGGTAGGAATGTTTTTAGCTTTACCTTGATAATTATAAAATATTTACTTGTAAAACTTAATAAGGTTATTTCCACTTTTGGTTTATGTATAACTTCCTAACTCATTTTGTTCAATTTATTAGAGAAACCTATGTATTTCATTTTTTTTTACTACAGCCTAAATTTTAAATGCAAATCTTACAGCCTACAAAAACTATAAAGCCGATACCATGTTGGTTATTGCTAAAGCCTAAACATATTTCAAAAAACAGGCCTAAACTGCTCTGTATTAATTAACTATAACTGTGTAGTTTTCTACAGTGTAACCAATATTGAAAACTTTTAATAAGCTATAAGCATAATATTACTGATATGTAACTAAACGTTAACATTTTTTTTTATGTTACCATGTGGCTTAGCTAACATGTAAAGACAGTCTTATGCAACATTACACATGTTGTATTAACCATTACAATCTAAGTAGCAATTTGCCATCTTGCGCTACAAATTTTAATAAAACAGCCAACTCAAAGAACTATCTTTTATGCTTATTTAAATTAGCTGCAAGTTTTCTAAAAAAGAAATTGTTATTTGTGTTATACAGTTATACTGGTTCAACTCCAGGGAATGTTATAAAATACAATGGCATAACCTGCAACAGCTACGCTTTGAAAAGGCCTACTTTCCAACAGAACTTTAAAAAATTAAAAAAAATATTTCTACAGTGCTTTAATTAAAGACAGAATTTAATTTAAAATGTGAACGATCTGCAGTTGTTCTTTTTCTTTTATGTTAACTGTTAAATAGGCTGTATTTTGAAAAGTAATTTTTGTATATGTGTACTATTTAGGATATGTTAGTATTTAATAATTGGGAGGAGCAAGCTAGCACATTTCGGACCTTAGCCCTAAGGGCTGCATATTAGAAATTTTATACCTTTTTTTTTATATATAGAGAGACGTCTCATAATTAATCTTGTCTATTTATTCAATTATTTATAATTACCTTTTAGAGTTGGCCAACGACATATATATTTATTCTTAAAACAAATCCATGGTATTTCATGTTAAAACTTTGTAACTTGTTAATCTTTTCTGTATAAATTCTGTAATTATTATTAAAAGGGAGGGTTTTTGATTTTTTATTTTGGGGAGGGCTTTTAAATTCAATTTAATAAAATATATATGTTTCCTTTTTAAAATCTCAAACTTTTCTTGTATTAAGGGCATATTAATAATTTCTTTTTTTTGTATTAGGGCATGTAAACTTTTTTTATTTTGGTTAATAAAGCCAAAAATTATATCTATTTCTATAGTTTATTGAGCTAACCTCTAGGTATCCTGTGCATTGTAAGAGATAAGCTGAAATATTCCTACTTTTGGTGATATTTTAAATTCTAAGGTAAGTTTTGAACAGTACCAATCTATGTGGCCCAGTATTGCTTCCGTTCCCTTAATTACTCTTTTGTAAGATTGGTACAGCCTCTGATAAAACCCATTAATTAAGTGTAATATTAAGTGTAAGACCAACTAAAAGATGTAAGTGTAATTATTATGATGCCATTTAACTACTACATTATACGATATATGAGTCGATAGTACCATTGTTAATACAACACATATAATATCTATCTCAATCACAGTTTACACGATCAATTATCATACTTTAACAGTGACAGCAACTACCTAAGATAGTGGGCGGCCGCGTGAGACTTCGCGTTGCGTCGTACCTTCTTGCTTTCACCCCTCTATACGGCGGGTAGTAACAAACATATATAAGGAAAACTGTATATCATTAGATTCATGAAAGGGTTGGCTAAAAAATGTATACGAAGAATTTTGTCATATTTTGACAAATAAAAAGCATGTTCGGTAAAAATCAAAATTTGTGTAATAAAAAATTAGATTTTGCCGCATATTTTAAAAAAATAATCAAAAGTTTCAAATCTAAAATATACAAATATTAAATAATATTGTAACCCATTCAATAACAAACAAAACAAAAAAAATCACAATCTCATCGGACACTTTTAATGGGAGTTATTAGAGTTGCCGTGAATGTTAGCATTTTGAACCTTTGAGGGGGGCTGGGAGGGAAAGCTCCAGGGGGATTTTTGGGGACTTTTGTAAAAATGTTCCTCTAGTGACATTCTATCAACTGGGTAAAATTCAGCTTTACCCTAATTTTTCCTAACTTACGTATTTTTTGGTCTTCATTGACTGGGCTATTATTGATTAACACAGCAGCAGTATCTGGCAACATCTTTGATTTGCTTATGCAATTACTGGATGTGACACAACTTCTTCTTTCTTTGGCTTGGGGAAAGCAAAATCTGTCGCTATTATCAAGACAAATATCCAAACAGAATTCAAGCAGAGACTTTATTTAATGCAAATTCGTCTCGCGATGAATTATTGGAGACAGGAGAAAAGTTCATTCTAGATTTGTACGGGACCAGCAAATATTCAAATTTGAATGAAGGCCGTGTTATTTCAAGTTCACGTCAATTACCAGTAAATCAACGCTTAAATCCAACTTTGACATAGTGAAATTACCTCCAACGTCAGAAGCAGCTCACCAACATCTATTATTGAGAGTTTATCTACAAGTTCAAGTTTGGATTGGCAACTACCTTCAGCCTACTGACTGTAGGGATGGAAGAACGAAAATGTAAAAGGTAACGACGGAACAAAGAAGGCTCTAAGGCCTATTCCTAGCTCAAAGACTTTTGCTCCAGATTACCTTCTGTACCTATTGCAGTTGTAAGACGCCGCGTGGAAACTACTGTAGATGCTTGAAATCAGGGTAAAATTGTTCCGCTATGTATGTAAACTGTAATGGCTTATCGTTTTATAACTCCCCTAAAATAGATGAAGAAACAGGCGATTGTTTTTAGATTTAAATCGCCATGCAGTAGAAATTATCACTTGATTTGTTATTACAGTGATTTGCAAGTTGAAAATATTAATATAAATCAAAAATCAATATAAAAATGAAAATAAATATTGCGAATGATGTTATTATTTAGAATCTCGTTATAGTGTAACATAAATAGAATACTTTTTTGTACTTGAGCCTACTTAAGACTTGTACATATATTCCGGGTGGGTGGGAGGTCCTTGATTCTGTCATGTAACATATATTTTTTAATTCTTTTCTTTTGCACATGGAAATGTGACAGCTGCCGGTTTAAGCATTGAATTGTTTAAGTCAATCCGGAACCGGCGGTTCCATAGGTGGTGGATAACGGAAAGCCTTATTTATTTTATTTAATAGTGTAGGGTTAGCCCCCAAACCAAAACTGGTATTCGAAATAAAATTTGCGTGTTCACTTATTCAAGGTGTTTTGTTTTTGAAAAAGCATACTAAGTAAAAATGAAACTATAAATAGCTAAAATACAAGTATTAAACTTCCAATACATATGTTATTGAAATTATTTGAACTAAAGGGATAACCAATAAATTATATATGTAAATGTAATACAAAAACTTACCTAATATACTAACAATCTAAACCTGTACTTACAGTACATTATATACAAACAGTATATATGCTCACACATTTACTAAAATTATATTGCAACATCCATTATACATAATATATCCATGCGAAGTGGTTAAAAAACCTGCGTCTGACCATTGGAGCGGCGTGCAAGCGCTCTCTTTGATGGAGTCTCAAGAAAGGGCAATAAATTTAAACAAGTAATTATCCACATCATATTAAAGCTAAATATACATACTACAAGTTTTATTTGAAACATTTTTGTGTATTTTTAATAATTTAAAAAATATAGTTAATAAATTAAATAAATAAGCCTTGAGAAATCATGTTTTTGCTGTTTGTTGTTTAATATCTCCTTTAATATTAACTTTATCGAAAATTTTATAAGAACAAAATATGTTTAATATGGATTAAGGAACAAATGTACAAAATATTAATTCGCTACGATGAGTATTAACAAACTTGTAAGCAATCTAGTGAAACTCTTCATTTGTACTCTTCAAGGGGGGTGGAGGGGGAAGCACAAGGGAGAGAGGCGGGGACTTTTGAGAAAATACATGTCTCATAAGGGTCTATCACATATAAAAAATTCAGCTCTCCCCTAATTTGTTGCGACAAAAAACCTTTATTGACTGGGCTATATATTACTCATGCTCATGTACGAGCATACGTACGGATGTATCCTCGCTTTTATAGGAGTTGAATGTAGTATGTAATCATGAGATTAAGGCTAAATATTTTTATTTTTTCAACAAATATGTTATGTTACCAGTAATAGTTAACATAAAATAAAATGTATAACATGCTAGTTATATTGAAATATACAAATCGACAATGATAATGATTCTACTTTCTTAAATTTGAGACATTGTTTTTAGTCAAACTTATATACTAAAAAGACATTTTTGTAAATCTGACAATGTCAAAGTCCGAGCGTGTCAAATTGTCGGACTTTCACCGTATGTCAACTGTAATTTTATTTGAAATCCTGTTTGTCAAGCTCTTATTTCTTCCCATTTGAGTATTGTTGGTTTGATTTAAGTTATTTTACACTCTAATCCTATCCAAATATTTAAAAGAATTTCCTAAAACTTTGTACAGTCTCATACCTTTTCTGCTGATCCAAAACTAATTGTGTTTGGCTTAAACTGTTGCTATTTATGCCGAAATTCTTCATCAAGCTTTCAAAAACGAATTAACTACACCTTCTTGAGTAAAAAGCTCTTAAATTATTTCTCCTATGCATTTTTTATTGGCCAAAATTTAAAAAAAATTTGTTTTTCTTAGACAGTTCATCAGCAGACTCAAGTGATATCAATTATGAATTTTTCAAAAAAAATCTCTAACCATAGAGGAGCCATCAATAATTTTTTTTTCAAATAAAAATGCATTATGTTTTTGTTAAAAAGAACATTCAAAATTTAATATGTTCCATAACATTATCATTAGGATAGTGTTAATGACAAGATCATATGTTTTATTGATGAATAATCAGCCGAGATAGAAACCAAAGCAATTCTTTGCAAGTTACTGAACAAGTTGTTTCTCCGCATTTCAATATTATAAAAACTAGTTAATAATTAGTAATTTCTTATAGGAATTAATTTCATATATTATTTTGGTGTTTTTATTATTTTTTTTTTTTTAATACTAGGCCTGACCAGAGTGAAATTTTTTTTAAATATTTTCTGTTCTCATGTTATATTGTAAACGTAATAATTTGATTTAGACATTTATTATTATTTACTTCTAGATACTCTTCAGCTACAATGATAACGAGCATAAGTAGAGCCAAACCTACTTGGGACTATTAACTAGTCCAACTGAAGTTTCTTTTATAATAGTTTTGAATTTTATAACCATCCCCAATACGGAGAAGTTTCGGGGAGTTCAAAATTGTAAAATGGTAACCAATGGATCTTTTGATATATGTCAAATCAAAGCGGAATAAAATACTTTTTTGAATGACCCTGACCAAAATGGTGGCACATTATATTTTAGAATTTGAATCCCTCACAATAATATTGATTTATTGCAAAATGTAACAATTTGACCAATTTCAAGCTAATTGTTTAAGTTCTTTCTCTGAGGCTCCCCCCCCCCCCCTCCTGTCTAAGTGATTAAAAAAAGAAGCTTTTTACCAAGTGCATCACCATGACATGTACAATATTTAATGTAGAACTAACCATTTGAAAAACTATTCAATAACAATAATAAATTATATATTGATGGTGGAGACCAGTAAAAGTAAGGGAAGCAGCTCTTACTTAAACACAGTAATTCTACAAAGCATTTATAAAAACATATTTCATCACTTTTACATTAAAATTTAGGATCATTTTACTGTTAAATATACAAGTACTTATCTGACACCGTTGATCTTTTCAAAATTTTATTAGCTGTAGTTTTGTAAATGTGGCAGGATTTTGGAACAGTAGGCCTACCTTGAAAACTACAAGATATAAAAAAATAGATTCAATAAACTTTAAACGTTCCTCAACATCAGACCATCATAAAACATTTCTGATTATTTTAATACATGTGAGTAACATGATTTATCTTTATATATATATAATTCTACTGTACGTGTGTATGTCACTGAACTCCTCCTAAATGGCTGGACCAATTTTGATGAACTATTTGTGTGTGTTTGAGTGGGTCCCTGGATGGTTTAGATTCACAATTGGAAGAGGTTGAAATGGGGTTTCTACCCCTATACAATAAATATAAATTAAACTAACTTCCGGGTCATTCCATATGAAATCAACCAATTAAAAATTAATTTTGAACCTTGACCTCTTGGATTTTGATGATTTTTGGTTTACTATTAGTACCCACCAAGACTATTAAAAATCCAAAATTTTAGATTTTTGGAGCTCTTAGTTTTTAGTTATCGAGGGTCAAAAACGCTAAAAAGTACGGATTTTGACCTCGCGCTTGTACTTAAAAATAGGCGTTAAATCAGGCACCAATGCTCCTAGAAAGTTGAAATTGGTATCATTCTCTTCAGAATTTAAAGGCCTTTCATTTGACATAAAACTTGCCAATATTACATTAATTTTCATTTTTTCAAACATAAAAAAAAAGATTTTTTGAAAAATCTTAAAAAGACCCCTTTTGATTTTGTTTGTAAAAAAATATGTTATGGGCACACTATTTGGAATAACTGCCCTTAAAATTAAATAATAATCCACTTACTTTTTCTATATTCTCAAAAAATACTCAACTAATTTTACTCAAATTTCACAATTTACACATATTAGTACAAGGATGTTTTTATATAATATCGTCACTACAAACAAAAAGATTTAAATGGGATACCTACCGACATACAATACAAATAAATTTCATTAAATTTCTACAAACTATAGATCTAAAATGATTTAATATTATTCTTAATTGATAAAAAAAAATTTGCTAAGTCTAAGTTATGAAATGGGATAACCACCTTTATAATTTAATCAAGCTATAGCGAAAGCACTGCCAGGTCCACTAGTAGATATGTCAAAATTATTTGTAAATATGTTATCAGTTTCTAGGGAAATCTGCTGACTGTTGGATAAATAAGAGAGTTTGTTTTTATTAAAATTCTGTTAAAGAAAATGGTAGCCCTAATCTTTCAATAAATCTTTAATGAAATCCTGGAAATAGTGACAGCAAAACTACAAGTCCACAATTGAGTTGAAAATATATATGATATTTGTATTCTTAAATTTGTGTTTTCTAATGATAAATAGATTTATGGAAATCAAAGCAAAATATTTACTAGATAATAAAGTGAATGGAATTAATAGCAATACAATTTCTCTGTAATAAATAAGCAAGCGATATTATACAAGGCTTTGTCATGTAAAACAAGAATCCACTAGAAGCTAGTTGAAGTACGTTGGGGTAGGTTAACACGAACTCTAAATTAATGCGCAGTTGCCTACTTGAGATGTATGTATCTTATTCTTACACTGCTAGCGTGCAACAGCTTCCCTAATTACAGCACATTTGTTTCATCTTTTTTTAATGCAGATCTGTCTATTAGTCAAGGAAATTGAGAAAGTTAGACGTAATGGGGATTCTTGGGTGGAGTGTAACTATTATAAGTGTTCTCAATCCAAACACAAAAAAAATCATGTTGGTATATAATAGCTATCTGCATCAGTATTATATGCCAGCTAATTTTGGTACTCTACTTATGTTTTTATTTTTTTCCATGCATTTTTTTCTACAGGGTAACCTGCTTGACCATAACTTTATTTTAAAAGCAATTTTTCGTAATTATTTAAAAATTATTAAAACAGAGATTTTTAACGGTCTAAATATTGTTTTTCTGTCTATTCGTTTTCAAAGTATAAAATATATTATTTGGCATACTAAAATTTGTTTGTGGAAATGATTTACATTAGGCTAGTATCATTTTTAGGGTTCTGTACTTTGAAAGGAAAAGGTGGAACCTTTATCATACAATCACTAATTTTTTAGTAATGGTCAAATTTCTCAGGACCAGATAAGGTATCTCAATGAAATTTGGCATGAATGAATATGCTAATCAAAAGAATAAAAAGGAAATGTTTAATATATAAAGTTAAAATTTGTACTAGCCCTTATATATTCTTACATAGAAAAATTAACTCTTTTAATTTAAAACTTATTTTGAAGTACTCTTTATTGTAAGACATTAATTGAAAATGAATGAAGTGTGACCATCACAATACAAACATCCATCGTTATACAAAATTTGTATGATTGTATTCAAGGACTCAAAACAATATGCAAAAGTTATGTGATTTTTATTTTGGTTATTATTTTTTTGACAAGTCTTATTTTAAGAATTTAAAAGTCGGTAAAACAGTAGGCCTACAGTAATAACTATAAAAACAGGTTAATAGTAATAACTATAAAAACCAGTTAAAAGCAATAACTATAAAAACAGGTTAGTCGTAATAACTATAAAAACCGGTAAATAGCAATAACTATAAAAACAGGTTAATAGTAATAACTATAAAAAC
>JAGFPH010000587.1:116477-147982 GCA_018207615.1 Philaenus spumarius
ACTATAAAAACAGGTTAATAGTAATAACTATAAAAACAGGTTAATAGTAGTAACTATAAAACAGATTAATAGTTATAATATAATTATATTGCTACCGGTACTCATTTTCTTATTACTAGGCCTAGTATAAGTTTTAGAAAAACAGTAGATAACATTCTCATTTCCTATATTTAAACAAACAAGTGCTATCTTTATTACGGGTACTGTACTTTAAGCATTAAAATTTTCTTAATTTAGATATGTCATCATAGCCTTGTTGTAGCATTGAAATGGAAATCAACTATGTACTCTCTGAATTTGATATTGTTTTAATATATGAAAAAGTTTTTTTTTTTATATAATTAAATGAATTGTAGTATTTAATTAAAATTTCATTGCTTGAAACTAGCCATATTAGTTAGTGTATAAATGAACAAAATTATGTATTTCCTTTTTCATTTGTTGGATGTGCAGTTGTTTATTATTATTATGTACGTATATCAATTTGCATGATTGAACACCGTGCCATAATGCCAATGATCCTAGAATTAAATCCCCATGTTGTTTTTCTCTTGGAATTTAGTTGAACCATTGCTTAAGAAAGTGTAAACAAATTGTTAAAATATTACAACTTAAATTTTGTTCGATAAAATTAATTTTTAGATCTTAAAATTGTATAATTTTGTCTATAATCACATTGAATAATACAAAAAAAAAAAATAATAATAATAATAAACTAGAATAATGTTATTGATGAAGATAGACCTATACAATAATGATTTTCTTATAAAAATATTAAAACAATATGTAAAATCTATCTTCAACACAAAACAAAGAAGAGTACCTATATAATTACATAGTTGTTATTACAGTAGTGGGGATTTTAAAACTACTTGGATTAATAAATAGTTGGTTCCTGAGTAGCTCTTTACAACTTTTTTTAAATTGTTTATTACAAAATTATAATCCAGGCCTTAAAATTGCAAAATTTTGCCATTGCTAAAGCCAAAACAATTAGTAGTATATTGTCTTATAATCACTTAAAAAATGTAAGAAAAGAAAATTTGACAAAAATTTATTTATCAAGGTAGGCCTGAATCATAATGTTAAAACAAATTATATTATTTTTAAAATCTACCTTTAAAAGAAAGTAAGAAGAGAATGCTATTTCAAAGACGTTAATAAAAATAATGTACTGTTCTAAATAACAGTGTAATAATATAACAGTAAAACTAATTTGTTCCATTGTTTTGTTAAACTCGTAATTCCAATATCTTTATATATATAATTCTTCTGTATGTGTGTATGTCACTAAACTCCTAAACTGCTGGACCAATTTTGATCAAATTTTGGGTGTGTGTTTGAAAGTTGATCCCTGGATGGTTTAGATTCACAATTAGAAGGGGTTGAAATGGGGGTTCTTCCCCTATACAATAAATATAAATTAAACTAACTTCCTATAAGCTATAAAGCTAAAATAATTTAATATTAAGGGATATACAAAACTATTTGCAATTTGATTACTTAAGTCAAAGGGATGAAATGGAATAACTACCCTTAAAATTGAATACTACAAGTCATTTAATTATTTAAAAAAAAACTTTTTCAAATGTTAAAACAATAACAAATTCAGAGAGTACAAAGTTGATATCCGTTACATAGTACTAATCCACTTACTTCTTTTATATTCTTAAAAACTACTTAACAAATTTTACTAAAATTTCACAATTTACACATAGGCCTATTAATTAGTACCAGGATGTTTTTAGGGAATATCATCACAACAAACAAAAAGATTTAAATGGGATACCTACCTACATACAATAAAAATAAATATCACTAAATTCCTACAAACTATAAATCTAAAACTATTTAATATTATTCTTAATTGATAAAAAAAACATTTGCAATTCGATTACTTATTAATGTCAAAGGGATGAAATGGGATAACCACTCTTAAAATTAAATCAAGCAATAGTGAAGCATTAGCAGGTCCACTGGTGTAGTATAAAAACAAAATTCATACAGGAAGCTATCGTCTATTGTTTTATCTTTCTATTTGCAGATTTAAAATGTATGTACCGTACTTTACAACTGTTTTTAAATCTTTGTTTCAGTTGCGTACAATGAGAACTTATTTAAGTAAACCAAAGGTTCAATTAATCCAAAAAGAATGTTCTTTGATCTTCTCTATCCGTCCAAAGTTGGGTGACTTCTCCACCACTGGCATGGCTTCATGACAATGTTCACAATCGTCCAATCTACGTCCTCCTGCCTAACCTTTACCACCACCGGCATCGGTTAAAAGCAAATATCGGCTCTCTGTTTTTATTTGAAACAATAACATTAATTTATCGCTAGCCGTTCTTCCAGAAGTTATCGAACAATTAATTATAATATTAAGTGTCGTAAATTTGTTTCATAAGCACAAGTATATTTTTATAATCTATTCTTTTGTTCTATAATAAGTTATAAAGTGATAGGTATATTTGTTTATTGTAATACTGTTTTAAAAATAGTTTATTTAAAGAATATTAAATCCACCGTATATTTGCCTTAAGATATTAAATATTAATAGTTAGAATAAATTTAGAGAACTGTTTGGTGCTTTTAACGATATTTTTATAATTAATTATCTAGAATAATTTACTCAGTTTATAATAATCATGACAGTTTTGTTACACAAATACGTCTATTGTAGATAAGAGATACCGTACTTCGTAGTGTAATTTGTAGTCTACTGTAATTGTGAATATAATATTTAAAGTGTACACATTTTTTAGTAGTATACCTACTAAGAATCTCATTTTATTTTTTATTTTCATTAATAATGATCTCTTAAATGCTATGTTCTGTGAAACTTTAAATGCTAGAGTAGATTAATTTACAAGTTTAAACTGTTTATTTATAAATATGGAGGTTAGAAAGTTTATCACTTCTTGATATATACAATTTAATTCTAATGTCCGCAAGAGCCGTATCAAAAACAGAAGAAGGAATAGATACAGATAACAAGGAACAGGATACAAGAAACGGAGAAAAGCTCGATAAACTCGAAAAGGATTCAACCAACGCAGTTTCAACTTTATGCGAGAGCAAATTACAAACAACTAGTCTTACAACTCTGACCAAGGTAGGACTTGGAGAGAACTTTCCAAATTATAAATCTCTGGAAGAAAAAAGTACACCAGTTACAGAAAAAACAAGTGAGCGAATAAGGAAACAAAATACGATCGCTTGTGATGTTTTAGAGTTGTACAAGTTAACCGACCGAAACAGTGTAGACGATGACAAGCTGTTCTATCGAGTTCGAACCTTATCGAGCAGTGTGGATATACACCGAGCAAATTTAGAACGAAATCTTAAACTTTCAGTTCCTCAGATAGAAGGGAGCGAGTCAGATATATTGAACGATGGAAACAGTACATTATGTAGTTCCACGAGTGATTGTGAAAGCCGCGGGGGTACGTCTAGTGGTGTAGGAACATCTTTAGTGTCTGTAAGTGGTTTTGGAACTTCTAGAGATGGAACTGGAGAACGAAACGATTTTATTGCTAGTCATAAAAGTAGGAACAGTGGAACGGACTTTTGGAATCAAGTTATTCAACAAGTGTCTTTCATTGATAGTTCTGGTGGAAGTGCTCGAAGCTCTCTTCTTCTCAATTGTGGTCATCAGATACCTCCAGGGGTAAGTTGACCTAATCATTTTCAAAAACTAATTGTCACTAGCTTAAAAATAAGGGACTAGTACAGTGTGCTAGATTCATAAATTAATAAAATGTATAACATATTTTGTAAGAGGTTAGAATATACTTTATATAATAAAGTACAATACCTTTCATTTTTCCGTCAGTGACCTCTTTTTTTATGTTCTTTTGACGCGTTTCGGGACATCTATCCCATCTTCAGAAAAGCCCTCTATATATAGAGGTTGTCAAAACATTAATATAACACATAAAACACAACACATTTAAAAAACACAGTACGTTGATGCGCACCTTATGACAACCGGACATCGACTAGTATACAATCAAAAAAGAGGTCACTGACGGAAAACTAAAAGGTATTGTCCTTTATTATATATATTAGTGACCTGGATACTATAAAAATAAATTCAATATACTTTAGTTAACTCTTAAGAGAGAATAAACTTCCATATAACAGAAACATAGTTTAAAGGTCACCAAAACAGTTGCATCATAATAATTGAAAGAGTGGTATATATACAAAAATGTACAAAATGTTTCTGTTGTATGGATCCCTAAAATCTAATGTACTTGCAAGCTTGTAGGAAGTTTTAAATTTTACTAAAGTTATTATTGTTTACTCATATACTGTACTCTGTGCAGTTTAGTAATATTAGATTTGTTTTGTTATATTATTTTCTTTCAGTTAGAATAATAAATTAACATGGAAAACTGAACACTTGAAATTAGATACGAACCTAAGTTCTAACTTTAGCGAGCTAGATGCTAGCAAGTCAACTTGTCACCAACCTAGTTGTAAAGTTAGGGAAGGGGGAATTTTGTTTTTTAATTTGGTGATTTGGTTTTATTTGACAGTCTTGATAATTGTTTAACAAATCAATTTACACTTATTCTATCCAGTCAATAATATCTCTGGCTACGTTCTGAAACATTTATAACTCAAAACTTTATATTAAATTTAATTTGGTATCAAAGTCACGGTACTTAATTAACAATAAGTTACCTTATATGGGCTCCGCTACGCGACTTCTTTCTTGGTTTGCACTAACGCGTTTCAGAGCCTATTATACTCCATCCTCAGAGTGTATCTCGTTAGTTGTCCTACAGCATTGAAACTATGCGCACCGCGTGTGTCGCGATGTGTTTTATATATTTGTGTAAATGTTATATGCTTATCTGTGATTTTGAATTGTAATGTAATGACGAACTCGATTGAGGGATAAACTCTGATAATGGAGTATAGGCTCTGAAACGCATTAGTGCAAACCAAGAAAGAGGTCAAGTGGCAAAGCCCATATAAGGTAACTTATTGTTAATTTAATTTAATTATTTATTTTTAGTTCAGAATTGTGTCATTTAAAAAAATCTGTTTTATAAATCTTCAGTTTTAATTAAATATTCATAATTCTAATATCATTTGACAAAATTAAAATTACATCTTAAAGAATTAAGGAAGTGCAGAGCAGAGCCCCACTCCCCAGGTTTGAGTAATAGGGCCAACTGCTGTTAGTTGTTTTCCTGTTGACTAAGCTAGTTTACCTTCCTTATTAGTCTGACGAGCAAGCAATAAAAAGGTTAAAATAAAACGTTCTCTGGAAAATTTCAACTGATGATTTATTTTACACATATAACTTTGTTAGTGTAAAAATTCATCTGACAAACCATTAGTGGCATTGGAAGAAAATTTTATTTAATTTTAAATAAATTTATTTACCTATAAATTAAAGAAATCTTATTTAGAGTTACTTACCTCTAAAGTAAAGAAATAAACAGATCTTAAAGGCTATGGGATGTTATGAAGTTTCTGTCCGGTTATCTATTGAGTCAGCTAATCTTAGTTCTGTATTCACTTGTGAAACTAAACGATCAGAAGATCAATACATTTGTGCACATGTCTCAAATCTAAACTCAATTAGGCCTACTACAAAATTTTAATGTACTAGCATGGATGCCTTAACATGACAGAAAACTCATAAAAACATAAAAATAATAGTACAAGTGAACCAATATCTCTAGCGCTTATAGTGCTTAACTGTATGAAGTTTTCCACCTCTATTTAAAAAAAGAATAAAAATATCTTTGGCTATTATTAGATGAGTGTGAGAAGCTTTGATGTGTTTTTGTTTTTATTTTTTCCTTGGTAGGCAGGTTCATCGAGCTCTTTGAACCTAAATACACTTTTGATGAGGTTGTTCTGGGAGATAGTTTGTCCTTTTTTTAAATTCTAAAGGTTTTGTAACTCACTTGTCCAAGCTATATACACTCTTAAATCAGTTGATCATGTAGGCCATATTTCCTACATTGAGGCTCCCAGGTGTAGATGACCATGACCATTCTTTGCATATGTTTCCTGTTATTTATTTTTCATCTACTTAATTTAAGAATGTCAGATGAAATCTGCCTAAAGGGGTTAAGAAGTGGAAGTTTACTCATCCTCAGCGAGAGAATGTTTTCCCCTTCATTTTGTGCTTTGGTGGATGAGTTTTGAACTTTAGATGTTATATTACCTAATTAAAGTATATTTTAGCTCTAATTTTTGACATATATACCCAGAGAAATTCTTTATCACGTAGGCTATTGTCCAAACAATGTTTGTACTACAACTGATTGATTGCAAGAGAATGTGATACAGATTGGTTGCACAATCAAATGATTGCATCTAATTTTTCGGAGTAGAATAAAATAATCTGGAAAGGGACAAAGCTTTAATTGAATATACAGTAGAACCTCAGTTATCCGAGCCTCGGTTGGTTATCCAAGTTTTCATATAACTCGAAGCAAATTAAAAAAAAAACATTTTGTCAAAATCAATTCTTTAACCTTACAAATAAATGTAAGTTAACTGAATTGATTTCGATAAAGAAAGCATAGCCTGAGAGAATTTCTCAATAAGTGAATTTGTAATAAAAACTTCTATTAGATTACTTCCCTCCTTGTGGAATCGTATTTAGGACTCACCATCCTTTACCACAAGTTGTTTCTTCCCTCTGCTACTGTATTTTGTTCTTTTGTTTTTAGTCGATGTTAAACTTTGTGAATGAGAGTGTCTTTATGAGTGGAAAGGGAAAGCGTGTTGTTTTATATTTAGATCAAAAATGGGAAGCAATTAAACGATTAGATGGAGGTGATTCAATTAAGAAAGTGATTTAGGTGTTTTGGAAGTGACTGCCGGGAATGAAGACGAAATAGATCGCAAATTGAAAAGTGGCTAATCTCAACGGTATTCAAATAAAGAAGAGGCTTGACAATGAAAAAAAGCGAGTATGAAAAAACTTTAGAGGCATTATTTTTGTGGTTTTTGTTACAGGAGCTTACAGTATCCAATTTCTTTCCTTTGAGTAGATTATCAAACCTTTGTTTATCAAATAAAATAGATTTTGAAAAAGAATGGCTCTAAATCAGCCTGTAATGACGTAAATGATGCGGGAACTCGCACCTCAATGGTTTTCTCACGGCCTACCGTATTTCGAGTTTTTGGTTATTGAGTTTTTGGCCCGATCCCAATTATCTCATATAATCGAGGTTCTACTGTAATTATAAACCCTGTTAACCCATGTGTATTCCAATAATAAGAACGCAAAAAGTTTTCAAGATATTCCTGAAAGCTATTGTCACTTGTCCAGTTTTATTTTATCATTTTACATCTAGTTTACTATAGTCTTGAATCTGGAGTTTTCACAAATTCAAGCATTGTTGTCTGTATTTGGGTTTTTTGCTTCCCGTCTTCATTAGTCTAACCAGCATGAAGTAAACAAGTATACAATTATTTAAATCAAGTAGGAAAAGGTTTTGAGCTAAATTTAAAACTTTATTAATAATATCTATATTGTATATTACATTGAACTTCAGATATGAGGTAAAAATAAACAATCATTGTAAAACTATGATGATAAACAAGCAAATTAAATAACATCTTTAAATCAGGTACCTCCTCCTACACCCCAGAATGTTGCAACACTCACAGGAGGGTTTAATTACTCTCCAGTTTCTAATTCACCAACATCTCTCACACCTTCACCCATCCAGCAACCTCGCCAGCTTCAACGACTTTCATTCCGAGACCATCCTCGACGTGGAAAGTTGAGCAGATTTTACAGCCAACAACAGCAGGAACCAGAAGTTTCAGGCAAGTAAATATTTTTAGGTCAAGCGACCCCTTGATTTTTAACCTATCCAGCAATTTTTGGTAATGTACAAGGGCTTTTCAGAAATTATCTTACATTTTGAAATAAATAACCAATCAATAATCGCTTGGTGCCACATTCGGACTGTACGGTGGGTGATCAAACACCTCCCTCCAAAACCATCCAATAGCTCTCAGGTAGGATTAGCCAGGGAACCAGCGGCAGAGAAGTTGCCTCACCAACTCTACCCATAACTTTTGTGTTTAGGGTCGTGTTCGGGACCACTTTTAACCCACTTCTCAGCATTTTTACGAAAATCTTTAATATATGTTTTGAAGCTCATGATCTCTACTTTTGAATTTGTTTGAAAATTTTAAATATTCCGTAATAATTCATTTATATTCATTTTTTTAAATAACGCTCTAAATAACAGGTAATAATGAACTTAAAACATCATGGCGACTTGACTCTGTTGTTTATTTAGCCATATTAACTTTCAATTGTATTTTTTTTTTAAATATACAAACATATAAATTATTCCTCAAGTCAAAACGCAATCAGTTTGCTGTACAATTTTTCAGCATAAAAAATCTTTACTGACTGGTCTACATTATAAACCTCTATTTAAGACTTTAAGTATTATGGCACTTCAACAATATATAATGGGTGTTTAATTTAACCCTTCATATGGCAGTGCTATAGCGAAAATTAAAAAGCCAGTTTTTAGCGTTTTGCAAACATTAAAAAAAAAAATCTAAACAAATAGTAAATGAACCACAATCCAAAAGTGTTCCATAGCTTTTTTGTAGAAATAACTTCAAACAATTCGAATATGCCACTAAAAATTAGTTTCTTTTAAAATTGTAAAAGTTATTACCGTAGAAAGCAAAAAATGTTCAGAAATGGAAGGAAAAAACCAACTTTATGCCTACATAAAAAATAGTAAAACATTTTTGTAATATTTTTCAAAATACACAAAAGTTTTATAATTTAGTTCTAAATAGAAATATGTAAAAATATATTTCAACTTCACAATAGTTTAGTTCAAAATAACACTTAGAACGTTTTTACTACATAACCTGCAAATCATGACTAATTTCAAAGTGACTAGGCCTACACATTTTTTACTTCAAACAATGTTTTTTTATACCAAAAATTCGAGAATGAAATGTAGAATCGAATAACATTCTACCTGGTTTCAAATAACTTTACATTTTGTAATCAAAAATATCAAATCGGCAGACTATCCTAAAACCTTATTTCTAGGCTATCTTACTTCTTCACTTACCGTTTTATTAGAACACCGTTATAAGCCTAATTTTACTCAAACACAATCTACACTTATTTATTTATAACTAAAACACAATATACCACTATTTTATAAACTGTAATAACCATAAAATAACACAAAACAAATGTTAATTAATTGACGTATAAGTCTAACTGCGACCGCCAATAAAGTTACGTTGTAAAAGCATATTTTAGAAGTTCATTGGTACCAACCTATGAAATCTAAATGTATTGAATTGGACATAGATAAAAACTGTGAAGTTTTCTCTTTAAAACCATATATTATACATTTTAGGGATATATCGAATAAGACCGTAAGAATCGATTCCAAGCAGACTTGCATATTGACCAAATATATGACCAATTACAAGCTTTCGCCGTAAATCCTGTAGAACAGCTGTTTTCAAAGTAACATATGATTTGAAGACACCATTTTAAAGAGAATCGTCTGCTGAATTCAATGCTGTTATGATCTTCTTCATAAATGACTTCTGTGAGGAGTTGCAGACCGTTGAAAATGAGATAAAGTCTTGACAGTATACGGGGTTCATTGACGCGTGAATCACAGCTGATTTGCGTACTAAAATTTTGAAACGGTGATTGCGTATGTAAATATACGTTTTACGAAAAAAATTTAAATACAAAAATTAAAGTTTAATTGATTAGCTTACCAACGGTGTCGGTTTTATTACGATTGGATGATTTTATGTATATTAAATAACGGAAAATGCAAATTTATGCAAATTCTCACTATTTTTCGAGCTTGTTGAGTTCTACGCCCGAGAGAGCGTCCCAAAGTGCAGTCTGCCATTTACAGGGTTAAGTAAGGAAAAATTTATTAAAAAAAAACATTTTCATTCGATTTTTAATAGTTTTGTTATTGATATTTATCTTAATTGTTAAATGTAAAAAAAAAAACACAAATTAAAAGCGTCTTTGTATCAAATATTTGTATGTGTAACTCGTATATTTTAATTTGTAAGTTTGGGTTGATTAAGGGGTAGGCAAGTGTTTAATAGACGGATTGTAGTATACTTTGTAATACGGCTATACATTTTATTCCTTGCGATGGAGATTGAGATGTTTGTATCATTAATCTAAGAGTATGTTAAATATTGTATATCATGCAATTTATGTTTTAACAATAAAGACTGATTTTATTTAGAGACCAGGGAAATTAGACCAAATTCCACCAGAATAACTTAATTTTGAGATACAGTTCGGATCAACATGGGATTTTCTGCATTTTGTTCAGAAATAGATGAGGAAAAGTATACATATGATGATTCACATCCAGACAGAACTGCATCAAGGCTGCATAAAATCCATCCAAAAGTGCATATTTTTTTAGAAAATATCTAAAAATTTATAAAAAGTGGTGAAAATTACTTCACGGGGGTATTTAAAGTCGCTGATTCCGAATCTGGCATAGAAAAATGTTGCCGATGCTCCCGAAGGGCCCAAGGTTCAAAATTTAAAAGTTGAGAAAACAACTTGGTAATAGTTTTTCAGGGGTTTTTAACCGATTAGAGGCTCTACTAGTGGTTGGGGGCAGGGCGGTGAATTATAAGAATGCACTTTTGAATGTATTTTTTGTGGTAAACTTTCTTCTTTTAAATGACACCCGTGAAATGGCAATTTAATGAAATATTTTTAATTTTTAGCAAATTAAACGTGACAAAAAATAACCTCTTTAAAAAAAATGCTATATAATAAAGTTCGACTTCATATCCAATCTCTCGTATGAATTACTCTGGGCCCTTAATTTCAAATAGTTCTGTTCACAAATCTGGAGCATTCAAGAGTATGAAAATATTTAGGTTTTTTTTTTTTTTGTTTTTTATCCCCAACTTTGGCCACCTGAGACATCAGCGACGTTTTCCCTAGTAGACCCCAACGAGCATCGGTCATATTTTCTGATGTCAGATTTGAAATCAGAGACCTCAAATCTCCTGGGTTGAAGTGATCTCCAAGTTATTTTCTCAACTTCTAAACTTTGAGGTTGCCCGGGTGTTCATCGGAGACGTTTTTCGATGTGAGATTTGGAACCAGTGACCTCAAAAACTCTCAAGAAACAATTTCCAAGTCATTTTCTCACCTTTTAATTTAGATCCTTTTAATTTTTCACGGGGCATCTGCGACGTTTTTCGATGTAAGTTTGCAGTGACTTCAAAAACCCCCTGGAAAACAATTTCCATGTTGTTTTCTCAACTTTTTAATTTTTGCCCCTGGGGCCATACGGGATTCCCCAAGAAGTGATTTTTACCACTTTTTTAAAAATTTTTAGATAGTTTTAAAAAATTATGTACTTTTGGATGCGTTTTATGCAGACCTGACGCAATTCTGTCCAAGCCGTCAATCAAATGTAGACTTTTTCCTGATCTATTTCTTGACACAATGTAGAAAAACCCATGTCAACCCAAGCTGTATCTCAAAATTAAGTTACTTTTTTCTAATTTCCCATGTCTATTAATGTTCTTACTCCATTCTTAAGAATGTCCATTCAGATGATGACAAAGTGTTTGTTTTTGCGAAAAGTATTAACCGAATGTTTAGATAGAAGGCCGCTAAAAATAGTTAATAGTTATTGTGCTTCAGAGTGTTGTTTATTTGTATCACTATTTGTTCCACCTCAGTTTTAACAATACAGTCAAGTTTTGGTTTTATTTAGGTGTTGGTGTTGAGTTAAGAGTCCTCCAACCTTTACTAACAAGTACTGAAGAGTTGCCTTTTACTCCGCCTGCATCCTCGCTTGGACGTAATTCATTAGCCAATGTATGGACTAGACCACCTGATTTAACCATTAGACGGAAATGGCAGAAGCCAATGAGAACTTTGAGCAGTGCAAATTCAGTGAGTAGGCCTAGTATTTTTTTTTTAGAAATACTAGACGATCTGTAAGAGTTGTCGTAAAATTAATTTGCTGTATATAAAAATAATTCACTATTTACTGGTAAAGAACGTTTTATCCCAGAAAGTGATTTAGCCATGGGTAACCTTTCAAAAGTCAACATGCGTGTAAGTTGCACATAGAACCAGCAACGGAGGAGAAGAGAACGGCAGGCTGTTGTTCCCCCACTACCACTGCCTCTCTTGCCATCGGTCGCAAATTTACACGTGTAGCGCCATGTTCGGAAGCATTTTTATCATATTTTATCAACCTTATTTAAAAATCGAAGATATACGAATTGTAGGTTTTAATGTCTACTTTCAGAATCCGTTTGGTAAATTTAAATTGGGCCACTCAGGTTAAAAAGGCGCATTGTGCAACATACTAACCTAAATTGTTTATACTGCAATTGTGCAAAAGCTATTAATGTCACAATTTTCATCTTCTGCCTGTTTGAAGTACATATAATAAACAATCATTTTCCAAAGGATCTGCCCTTAATATTGTAAATTAACAAAGATATGAATTGTTTTTAAATGGTAATTTTTAAGCATGTTTCCTTCTTTTCTCGGTGAAAATTGGTCCGATCAGGGTCTATAAAAACCATTGTGTAGATTTTTTAATTCTCTACAAATGTACCATTGAAAGTATCTTTATCCATTCATAATTTTTTATTACATCAATGAAAAATCCTATAAAGTCCAAATTTATTGTTATTTTGTTTATAAAAAATGTGCAAAAACTCCTAGCGTGATAGTTTTTGTACTTTACAAACGTATGTACTACCCTTAAAGTCACTTTGGATATCGCTTACTGTTAAATTCAATAACAAAATTAGCCTTTTTTTTTTTTTTTTGTTCTATTGGCTGGGCTACAGGGTTCACTTTATGTTTAAGCATTTATCCTTGTATTATTTCTCAAATGTGTTTTTTTATCGTTAAGCGATATCTCCTTTAATTCTTCATCAAAATGAATTATTCAAGCAACATTGTAAAGCTTATGTTCCCCGCTATTGATGAAAAATAAACAAACTGCTTAAAAATCATGTTTTCGTTACAAAAATTTATTAAAAAAACTTTTATATTATACTTCTTATGGTTTCTTATGAAAAGCGCCATCTATTAACAATTTGTTTAACTAACATGGCAGCTCTTAGTAAACCAATATAATTTACTTAATTAAATCAATGTATTAAATCAGGTAAGTAGGCCTAACTTGCGAAATATTCACACTGGACAGCTAGTATATTATAATAGTACTCACTGTTTACAGTACTAAATAGTCATGAAAATTGGGTCCAGAGAGACTTAAAAGACATTAACATCACGTTGCTGGCAGTTGTTTGAGTTTTAATTGAGGGCAAATCCAGATGTTTGTATTTAATACTTTGCCGTTTGGATTATTGTTCATAGTGGTGAACCCACATTTAATCTCAGGTTACAACACAATCTTAATGTCTCTATTTTCTGTTAAAAACCATTGTTTAAGTTCAGAACAAATGCAAATATATTATGGACTTGAGTCGGATGTCTTGCAATCAGTGGCGTAAATAGCACCCTCGCAGTGTGGAGGTGGGACGTGGCAGGTCAAGTTGCCGCACATACAAAAATATATAAAAGACTTCAAAAATAAAATGTAGTAAACACGTTATCATCAAAATAAATTTTACAATGAACAGTATTTCATTAAGATATTTTAATAAAACTGTTCCATAAATAATATAAGCACGGATCATAAGTCTGAAACCGTAATCATTATGGTTGTGCAATCTGTTTACTAGCGGTTAACAATAATGCATGCTAAACTTTAGTAATTATTAAGAAGTGAACTATTTGCTCCCCCATCAAACAAATGTATTTAATTGATGTAAATGTAAAACCTCCAGGTGTTAATGATGTGTCCTTAGTGAGTACCAACGTGATAACACAGACAAAGTATATTCACTCCCCATCAAAGTAAAAGTCCGCCACTCACCATCTTTCTTGTTGCGACTTAAACTCTGCCACTCCCCTCCTCATCCCCTACCAGTTGAATCAGTTCCCAAGCTCAAACTTATAAAGATTTATTTGAGAAATACAATGTCTAACCCCAGACTGAGTTCTCTGGCAGTTTTGAGCATTGAACACGAACAGACTCGTGCTATTGTATTTTCACATGAAGAAAACAAGAGGTTTTAAATAACTGTAATTGTAACAACTAACAACACTTTTCCTTCACATAAAATTCTTATAAATTGTTCTACTTTGATCTATGGGCATGTAATGTCACTGTTTATCTGTTTGTCCCTCTCACTGCCTTGTATCTGTGCTCTAATGATTTGTCTGTCTTTATACTAAGCTCTCTTTTAAAATCAAAGCTTATGGGTTATGTTTACCGGATATTATTAGCTCTCTCAAAACGTAAGAAATATTGTGTTGAATTCAAGTAATATCTCTTTTTACAAACTGAAGATGTAGCACTTTTAATTCAAGCATTGAATTGTTTGTTTAAATTTGTGTTTAACTTGATTGAGAACGTAATATATTATTTCGTAAGGTTTCTAATATTTTTAAGCAATTTTTATAGATATATCTGTTAATTCAGTTACAGTTATTCTAATATGACATGTTTTCCTTAATGTTATCAGTTTGCAAATCCTACTCGTAAACGCAAACAAAGCAGTTGGGAAGAAAGTGTTTCTTTACAAAGAAGACGTAGCATTGCATCACGTGAAGAACCAAGAGAATGGAGAGATAGAGTTTTAACTAACAATGTGCCTCCATCGCCTAAAGAAGATACACCGCCTTCTATTGACAAGAAAGACTTGCGATATTATTTTCAACATCCGTACCTTCGTTTGTTCTCTACTTATTTTACAATATTTTGTAACTTCTTACTGTTTGCTGAAGATCCTATATCTCATAGTCATGCAGGTGATTATTATTATAATTTATTGTAGCCTAGTGGGGAATCAGATTTATGTGCTTAATTTCAGATACATTTTTTATAAATTTTGTTATGTCCATAAAACACTCTATAACTTAAACTCGATCTATAACTCACTTTCCTAGGTTTGCTTTTATTTTAAAATATATTTTAACTTCTGTATAAGTAATAATATGGATAAATTTGCTGATATGGTTATTTGTTATATCACAATGTTCAAGTAATAATTAACTAATTTTATAAATAACCAGCATTAAAGTGTAATATAAAATACAATGGCAACAGTTCGTGTCATTAAACAATACCAGAATGCAATTTTAACTAATTTTTATTAATTACTGCCATTAAAACAAAGTTTAAAACTCGACAGCAAAATTCTGTGAAATAAACACCCTGATAACAATAATTTTATGGATTACCTTTGTTAAAAACTATGCAGCAAAAGTCCGTGAAAGAAAACAAATGCAATTTACAGTAGGTTAATAAATTACCAACTTTAAAACTTAATGTAAAATACATCTGTGAATGTCACTAAGTAAAAGAAAACGATACTTGAATATGATATGAGCTAATTTGATGAATTACCAGAATTAAATTGTAATTTAAAACACATCAGTGTAAATCTGTATAAGTGTTACTACGATTTAGCTAAGTTTATGAATTAATTGGTGATAAAGTGTAATTTGAAACACTACAGCAGAGTCTGTGACCGAAAAGAAAGCCTGAGTACGATTTAGGCTCATTTTATGAATTACCACTATTAGGATCAGTTCTCGGCCCAGTATTATTCTTACTCCGTATTAATGATTTGTCATCATCAGTATATGCGAAGATGGTATTCAATTTGCTGATGACACAACACTAAGTTTTCAAGAAGATTCTGTTCAACAATTGAAGCAGAAGGCTTTTATACAAGTCATTGTCACTGGACAGTATTTTGCTGAAATCAATTTAACAATCAATCCATGTTAAACTAAGTACATACACTTCAGTAGAAAGCATAGGTCAAATCAGACACCAAGTATCATGCACTTGAAGAAGTGCAATCAATAAAATTTTATGTCTTTTAATTAATGAAAGTTGAACTGGAATGACCACATTAGCAGTATTAGTGCCAAAATTAGCTCAGGTATATTTTGTACTGAGAAATTTGAAGCTATATACAGGGTGTCTCATAAGTAAACAGCCAAACTTCGGGGAATGGTTCTATGGGTCAAAATAAAAAAAGTTCATATAAACATAGGCCCGAAAACGATGTTTGTGTCTGTGATTAGGTTATAATGAATGATATGGTGGAAGTTAGCTCTAATTATGTGTACAGGTTTTCTGTGGTTTTTTTTATTTTTAATCTAATATCTAACCCATTGGAAAATTAATATTACTAGATTTACATACATTTTCTAAATTCTGTATATCAGTATTGCTAAAATTATATGGTCTAGGCTATTTGTTCAATTACTGAGATAGGCTACAAAATGTTGAGGTGCATCAAGTTAGCTCTTGTTTTGGAATGAAGGTCAAATGTATAGTGTACTTGAAGAAGTGCAATCAATAAAATTGTATGTCTTTTAATTAATAAAAGTTGAACTGGAATGATCTCATTAGCAGTATTAGTGCCAAAATTAGCTCAGGTATATTTTGTACTGAGAAATTTGAAGTTATATACAGAGAGTCCCATAAATAAAGTGCCAAACTTCGGAAAATGGTTCTATGGGTCAAAATAAGAAAAAAAGTTCATATAAACATAGGCCTAAAAACACTTTGTTTTCCAAATATCCGCTATTGTGTTTTTTATACACAATAATTCATTTCTAGAGAACAACTGTTCTAACTGATTGCATTGAAACTTGGCATGAAGTTTAACCTAACAATGATATATCTCAAGAAAAATAAGCGATTCAATCCAATCATGTGTTTCAAAATGGCGTCTGTTTGAAAATTTCAAACCTAAATTACTCAAAAACTGTACATTTTAACAAAAAAATTCAAGACACCTTTTTTTTAGCTCTTTTGATTCCCTATCGGATTTTGTAACTGTCAAAACAATCGAATGAAGGATAATAGCTAAGTTAACCTGTTGGTTAGTGGGTTTTCCCTTTAGCTCCATACCCCAAATTAGTGAGTTTTTTATTAAATTTGTTTTCTCTAATTTGTTTTTATTTTGTAACTTACTATATAAAATTATGAATTAGAGATAAAAAAGTTAGAAATAATTATTTATAATCACATAATTTCAAATTTAGTCCCCAAAACTAGCTAACCTAACCTAACGGCCAAAACATGAACTTATACCTTTTTATAAACATATTTTACTCCAATATTGCATTTTTAATATGTTTTTATTATACTGAGCATTACTATAATAAATTATACATTGCATTACAAAAATAGTTTACAATATTTGAATAAAAATTACTTAGTCAAAAATGTTTCTTTGTGTGGTATGCACGGAAACAGTCTGGCAGACAGAGAGGTACATCACAGTCTTTGCACATCCAGTGCGTGTCTTGTCTCTTTTGTGGTCCAATGGATGTATATTTGTTTGTAAACTCAGGTTACACAATGACTGCTAGAAACGGAGGGAAAAATTATGATTTGTTTGTTAGAGAATGCTCACGAACCCTATCAGAATCAACTAAAACTAAGATAGATGTTTTATATTACCACTAACAGATCGCAGAATACAACTTGTTTGATAGGAAATGCTCACGAACCCTATCAGAAACAACTAGAACTAAGATAGATGTTTTATATTACCGCCAACAGATCGCAGAATACAACTTTTCAAAAATTAACCGAATCGCAGACGTTGCGGCTTTCCTAAATAAATACAACTATCAAACCGCATACGTTGCGTTGTTACTTTTATTGGCACTTGGAATGGCTGCCGCAACACATGCGGCGTTACTAATCAAGAGGTTAAAGATAATGACAGCAATTTTGTATATACAATATGCTGTGTTCACTGTGTTGGTGTAGGATGCCGGGTTGAACAAACCAATTATTACACATAACTTAACTATTATCCTTCATCTGATTTGATTTGTCGGATACAATGCCTAAACCTATTATAAAGTATTTTAAACCTGCTTTGATAGAAAACAGGGTCATCAGTGCTTTGTATTTTTTATATGTAGCGATTCGGTTTAAGACAGAAAATAATAATTTTCTTTTCAGATAATATTTTAAGTAAGAAAGATTGAAAAGCAATGTTTATAACGATCTAGTGGTTTTACAGAATCTGTGATCCCGATGGTGGGCAATGTGTTCAGTTTTGTCCTTACAAAATACCCTCCAGAATGGCGCTGGGCTCTTATTAAGGTAATGATTATTCTTATCAAGCAGATATAAGTACATGACACATTGGGCATGCTATTTAGAAGCTATCGTTCTTTATAAAAACATCAGTATTAATATTAGTTTAAACAAATTCTTTGTTTCTTGATATTTGATATGAGTTATATATGTGTTTCTTTGATTTGTGTGCATGTCATTCAGTTTAGAGAGCTACTGTATGAAGTTTAAGGAAGAATTAAATAGCTTAATTACCGAATATAATCAAACAATCCGTACAAATTGTATTGGATTACTGGTTTTGAACCCACACCATCATCTTCAGATCCAAGTCATGAATTTTTTTAGTCCTTCATATGATCCTAAACGAATCATTAACAAACATTCAATGAACAAGCACAACAATCATTAACACAAGCCATACCACCATTAGTACCAAATAATCAGGTTTTATAATGATTTATGCACTGTTCCTGTTTTAATTTTTGTGTCCTTGTTAATGTAAACATTTGTTTTATGATATACTAGCAAGGTTATTCGAGTCTTCACTCTCAGATATGAATAAATGAGTGAAAGAAATATTGAGAGTTCACTGGCACAAAAATGTATAGTGAGTTTTGTAAAAATCTATTTACACCATCTGATCATTTAGCCAGTAAGCACAGAAACCTCACTTTCCGCCAGTTTGTTTGAGGAGCATTTCATGTCTTTGAGTACATATTTTTACCTAAAATATTTTCTACGAACAATATTTTACACCTTGGTTGCAAATAATCAAATGTTTTCTCTTCTAAAATATGTACCAAGATTTAGATCTGTAGCTTCATAGTCCATTTGTGGTTTCTAGAACATTCAGGAACAGGAAGTACCGTCGATGGTCCAGAAATGTCTGGAACATTCTATACTATTCTCGAGCATTCTGATTCTATAAGACTCTTTAAGTTTCTAGAACATTCTGGCCAGTTTCAGCCAATTCGTCACTCGATTCCCAGCTGCTTTACCGACTTCCCATAAGAAGTCCATTCGTGCAATTTGCTCTTTCGACATCTTGTATCTCTGAACCCAACCTCTGCAGTCCTAAACCAAAACCTTCATGGATGGAGGATGGTGGGCTAGCTTATTATATAACCCCCATGGAGCTGCAGAGGTTAGTTGTGGAGATATCGGCACGTTCGGAAAAAGCACGCTTACATTTATTATATATTCGGGGTGTACAAAAATTCCCGCACTGGTTTAATATTTTGTATATAAAGAAAATTTGAAGGTTGATGTGATAGAGAAACCTACTCTGTATAAAAATACTATTTTATTATTATTTCAAAAAATTTATCCGCTATTTTGACTGTAACTTTGTTTTTTTAAAAGGGAAGTGATACAAAAAGGGAAGTGGTCATGTGATACATTATTTCTATGTAGAATTTCAAGAGAAAACCAACGGTGAAATTTGCACATCCATATCTTTAACCGATTAAAAATGGCGTCCAAAAAACAACAAAATCGTGTTTTTCAGTTTTTGCGCCATTTTGCTGTACTATTTTTTTTAAATACTAATTATTATTCTTTTTGGGTTTACAATTAAATAAGCTTTCAAACGATATGCCACACAATGATATTTGAGAGTTTAAAAAAATTTTAGTTACAGCCTTTTGATTTTCAAAATTGATTTCGAGTGGTTCAACCAAATATCGTTGTGTGGCATATCATTTGAAAGCTTATTTAATTCTGAATTCAAAAAGAAGAAGAATTAATTTTTTTTTTAATAGTACAGCAAAATGGGGCAAAATCAGAAAACATGATTTTGTTGTTTTTTGGTTGTCGTTTTTAATTGGTTAAAGATATGGATGTGCAAATTTCACCGTTGGTTTTCTCTTGAAATTCTACATCGATATGATGTTTCACATGACCATTTAAAAAAAGTTACATTCAAGATATGGCGAATTCAAGATGGCGGATAAATTTTTTTATATCTTATTAAAACAGTATTTTTACATAGAGTAGGTTCCTCAATCACATCTACCTTCAAATTTTCTTTATATACGAAATATTAAACCAGTGCGGGACTTTTTGTACACCCCATACATTCATTTCAATAGTGTTTTTGTGAAATAATCTATAATGATGCAATTTCAACACAATGTCCACATGATGGACTAACAAAATACCTTTGATTTGTACATTATTGTGTACTGGTAATGCAATAGGATTTTCAGGATTGTTTTGACAGTGATATCAGGCAATTATTTCATTGAATTTCACTACCTAGAAGGCTAAGCATTATGTTTACATTTAATGAAGAATCATTGTTTTTTTTTTTAGAATTATATATATAGTTACAGATATTATTTTCTCTCTCATTCCCACACCAATAATTAGAACGCCCTCTCTCCTGGTGGAATGGTAATAATAAAGTAAATAAATGGCTATTTCCAATTAACTTATTATAAACATTTATAATCATCAGTCTTCAAACTGATCAAATTAATTTGAAGTCAGTATCATCACTGATTTGTTATTGTTTCATATGCAAGAAATAAATGATCATAAAATTTCTTAAATGGATCTCAGATTCATGTAAAGGTGATCGTTTATCTTTGCCACCATTGGTACCTCAAACTACTTTTTTGCAAAAAGAAAATTTAAATGGGAACTTTGTTATTTTTTATTGAATTTAAAAATCTGTGTAAAAACTTCTGAAATATGTTGCCACTTCCCGATAGGGCAACCTTATTTCTTAGGGGAATCCCCATTTTTTTATGAGATATATAAACTAAAAGACAAACACAATTTTTTGTAATTTCTACGAGATTTAATGAATCTTGCCGACCAAGGTTTCGCCCGTGACGGCATTGACGAGGCAGCTTTACAGACTAAAGAATATTAGAAAAACAAACGTGTTTGAACATAAAACAGTTACTCACAACAAAGAAAAAGGAAAGAGAGTGGAAGGGAGGGGGCGTGGGGTACGTATGGTCATAAGGTTGACAACGGGTTTAGTAGAGGCGAGTTGGACAAAAATTCTACCTGATCATTAAGTACAAGGCTAGCATCTTTACAAAATAATCTCTTAATTTCTAACATTTCCAAAGAATTTAATTTCCTACTTTTATCATTGACATGGAGAATCTTAAAGTTAATATTATTCGAAAAATCTGACACCAAATGATTTTTTAGATGGTTAGAGAAACTAGAGTCATTATGACCCAACCGCCAACTTCTTTCATGTTCGCTTAACCTACATTTAAAACTACGGCCTGTTTGGCCTACATAAGCTGCATTACAGATGATACAAGTTATTACAGATGATACAAACAGATATATAAACTGTTTAAACTTTTATTTTATTTTTCTTAGTTAAATCACTTGTTTGATTGTTAGCTTTGAAAATACAGTGTATGATGCATTTTTGGGAGATGATTTTATATACTTTTTAAAATTTTATATTTCAATCAATTTGAACAATTCATTAGACAATTGAATCAATAGACAGCAATTTGGTTAAGTATTTTTAAGGTCAATATTATTTACTTTGTCTGTTTGATTCCCGTCTTAAGCTTAAAATTACAGTATGTAACCAATGTGGTTTTTATTTTGTTTTAAAGAATAAAATATAAAAAGAAAACAATAACTATTAAAAAACATTTTTGAGAAGCATATTGAGAAATAAAATAAGACTTGACATGATAATAATAATTAATAACATTAATATATTTGGGAAAAATATAACACAGACAACTTATAAGTAGGGTAACAATCATGATTAATATTTTTTAAGCAAAAACTATGCTTAACCTTTCCTTGCTGTTCTTATGTTTATTATATTTTTTATGTTTGAATAAAACTAACATTTATCAATTAAACTATTTTTGTTTTTCAATTAACCACTTTTACATGTACAGTTTTATAAATTTCAAACTCGTCAATCACGCTCAAGTATTACCTGTTATCACAGAATTGTATTATATTCATATTATTCTGAAGTTTAGTTTATTTTAGTCCAAATCGATGATATTAGCTACAAAATTTGTTTGTATTAATTAAAGTTTGATTTGGGGAAATTTTCCCTAAAACTTTTTTCAAACTGCAGACAAAATTAAAATAGACCATTACTAAAAGTAAAAACTGCAACGACTTATCCTAAGTCCTTGCCTGGAGCTATACTAGTGCGCGCATGCGCGTATGAATCAACCTTGTACTTGACATTGACCTACAAAACCAGTCTAGTTAGGAGTGCCGACGCAACAACTATACGCTAGCAGCAGGTCCACAGCGTCCGTCGGCTACAAACTTCTAGGCTCACTGTAACGTTTAATATTATGCCTTAAGCAAAGTAATTATATATTAATTAATCGGTATTCGCGTAACGTATAATTATAACAAATCGCGCACTCGTAAATAGTATTTAGGGGTAATAAGTTGAGTTCGGTTGCAACCCTATCGTGTGAATATGGTGACTAGTGTTAGATTCAGTTAAGGTGTAATATTTAGATATGTATATTTAATTAATTTAGCGCTCGTTAAAAGCTGGCGGAATCGGATTTGGTGACTACGGCTTAAGGCAATCGGGTAAAATCAGGGTTGATAATAAATTAATTCCTCTGGGTTGTGGCTAACGTCCATTTTGCATCGACAGTTTCAGACCCGCCTTCCATATACTTATGAAGTCGATGCAAATATACGCTGATCCGGCTTTCCCGATTAACATCAAAGCGGAAACCGGTACAAAACAAAGACATTCGTAAAGAAACGAGTATTCGTACAAGTTTGTGCATGATGACTAGCTCAAATATTACTTGGTTCTGACAAATAAATAGTTTACAAGATTCCAATAGTGGCAAAGATGAAGGCTGAAATGATCACAAAGAAAAAAGTTATATGTACACAAAATAACCACATATGAATTGCAATGACAATTAAAATATTTTTATTATAAAATTACTGAAAATCATTAGATATAAGCCATAAGATTTTGCTATTTAGTATAAAATTATGTGTATATTATTTTGTTTTAAAGGTTTTGATGTGGCTATTGGCAATACTGTGTGGCCTAGTTTTTGGTAAACTGATTGTACACAACATTTTGTGCGGAAAAATACTTCGACTGAAAATGTTCAGGGATGAGCAGGTAGGTAATGATGGTGAATTTATTTGAATAGTCTCTGAAACAGTCTCTAAAATTATTAGCTCAAAGTATGTTTAGTAAACAAGTAAAATTAAATTCAGTTGCACTGATTTTTAAATTTAACCAGTAAAACTGTAAAGAAAATTAAAAACTATGTTTGTATTTTCTATTTTATGGTTCAATTCAATTAATTCAATTTTATTAGTCTGACAATTTTTACATTCTATTTAGTCAAATCAACGTGGATCCTAGTAGGCCTACTAACAAGAAGTGTTCAAACAATAACCATAAAAAATAAATAAAAAAATACAAACAACAAACACAATGAATCATTTCAAAAACTTCACAATCAAGTAAATTTTAGTATATAATTATTATAACTCTAATATTATGTGTAACGTGCTCTGCTGTTCGGGCGCCGTTTTGTAACGTGCTGCCTGCTTGCAAGCCGTTTACAAACAATTTATTAATAGAAAACCAAAAAAAAATGAAAAATAAAAATTTAATTTTGACAAAAATATTTCTAAGTTATTTTTAAAATAAAAAAAAATACCTTTACTGTGTAACAATTATTTATTATTTCCTATCTTCAATCCATTTACTTATTTAATTAATCAAATTATCATTTCAAAATATTACAACACCTTAACCCCAATGAAAACAAACAAACATAACCCCAAAATTGAAGTTAGGTTATGTTTTGATCACATCTGTTACTCAACAGCTGATCATTAAAATATCTGTTACACATATAACTATCTTCATCTATGACAACAGTTCTCTGGTTAAAGTTGGACTCGTCCAGAACCATGGCCGCCATGTTTGTCACATGACAACTTTGCCTCTAAACTGTCCCGTTCACCAAAGACTGTCGCCATTTTGTTCTACTTACAAAGAAAAACTAAAAACTGAATTTATGATTTAAACAAGGTCCGTTACCACAAAGTACTTCTGGAAAGGATAAAAACTCAAATTAAAAACTCATAGTGGTTGACATTATTATTTTACTGAATCATTCTAAATTGTAAAAACACATACATTAATTATTATTTCAAGTTGGCAACTCATCGTTTTAATTATTCCAATCACACACTCAAACACACAAATTTATTATTAATAATTTCACCTTAGACATACAAAAACTTATATTGATAAATTATTCAAATGCAGACTTGGTTAAATTAATTTACTACTTACGATTCTTCGTTTTATAGTGCACTTTAAAGAAATAGATATGAATTTACAAAAAAGAAAAAACTTATAACACATATGAATTCAATTTAAATAGAAAACCCCATTATTCTTTAGTTCGTCGCACTTTAGCCACGTAGATTTTGATTCACTTAGACTTTCGTTGCACTTGTTATAAAATCTTTATGTAAAGAGTTGGAAGCCATGCCGCGCGTGCACGCAAACTTTCAAAGTTGATAATTTTGAGACAATTTACAAGCAATTCTCACATTCTCGTTATCGAACAATACACAGCACTGTCTTTACTCCTCCTTAAACATTTTTAAACGGTAGTGTTACTTCAACTACCGCAAAAAAGCACTTGTTACAACATTTTGTTGGACTAGCCGCAAAACACGTCTGTACTGTACTCGAATACTGATGAGAGTGGGGCGAAGCGTCCTTCTTGTTCATTTTCCTTTCGATCACACCATGTGACGTCATCAAAACCAGAAAACCAATGAGAAGCTGTTTTCCAGGGGACCGTAAATATGTCTCCCTACAACTGGTAACGCTAGGTACCAACATTTCAGGACAAAATTTCTGTCTCTATCATAGATGAATCACACAGGCTCCCAACATAATCTATCAAGTTTATTTCTTACAATGTCTGGAATCGTCTTTCGATATTTATTCATCACTGTCTAAAAACTTAGTGGACCATAAGTTCAAACTCTCCAATACCTTTTAACTGTTTTTGATAGTTTGACACATCATGAAACATAATTTAAATATTTAAACAAAACTGAAATTAAACATGAAGTTAATATTGCTTTTGATTCAATCTGAATTACTAATTAATGTCTGCATTTCCCTTTGAATTTCTATGTTCATTAATATTATGAAATAACTAAATCTTTTAAATTAGGCTAATGTCCAAAATTTACCTTATGACCCTTTTTACGTTATTTTACTATTTTGATGTTTAAAAACCCTGAAACTCACATGTATTACATATGTCAATTTTTATTCATCCTTTTTTGATAAACGATGTATTTTTCTTGGCACGTCATATAGTAATAATATTAATAATTTAACAAAATATAAATTTTTCTCCTTTTTATAACTTTATGCTTCTTAAAATCAATTGTAAATATTAAAATTACCAAATTTAAATAAAACTCATATTCATAAAAGTATGATAACAAAAAATACACATCAAATTTAATATCTATAAACTTCTTTCTTCCATCCATTGTTATGACCTTAGGCAGTGCAATTAATTTAAATGTGCCACATACTCATTTATATAATAATAGGCTATAATGTGGCATCAAAATCTCCCCCACAGTGTAGAAAGCATTGAACTTCAGCAGCCGCTTTAGTTGGTTTTTTAAAAACATTGACTTCTATCTTTTCTTTAAACTCTTTAGGGAAACAGACTCCAGTCTCAGTCGGTAGCTTGTCGAAAGCTTTTAATCTGTGCTTTTTGCCATGGAAGTCATTTTTATGACGCGTATTGTCACAGAACTCTTATACTTGTAATATAAAATTACTTCAAAAATGTACATACAGTTAAAGGTCAAAATACCTAGCTTTTTAAATGCATCCCTGCAAGGATCATGATGGCCCAAATGTGTGATAATTCTTAATGCTTGATTTTGTAAACTGAAGATCCTTTGGGTCATTTGTTTTAATGAATTACCCCACAGAGTAATTTCATAATTTAGGTGAGAAGAGAATAGACCAAAGTATGCTAATTTTAGAATGTGTTCTGAACAGAACTTTGCAAGTGAGTTGAATAGAAAAACTACTGAACTCATTGCTTTGCACATTTCATTATGTGCTTTGTCCAAGACAGTTTGCTGGCAAGGATGAATCCTTAGAAACGATGATATAGACTGTTCTAGTTGCTCATCCAACGCTATATTAATAATGTTATATTTTTAAACCTAAAATCGAATTCAAGTTAAATAATTTATTCTTATCATTAATTTAATTCTCAGAAAATAATATTAATTATTTGGATGTTGAAGTCATAGTCCGGGAGCACAATGTTAAAAAACGCTCCCCGTAGCAAACTTAATGAAAGAAATTTGGCAGTGGTGTCATTCTTTCAGAAATATATTGTACAATATTTTTTTTAGTGTCACCCTCACAGGTGTTGCATTTGGCTGATAAAGCCTCTGAAAGGGAGTTAATGAAATCGATTTTACAAGCACTTTGTATATACTAGTTTCAGTATCTACAACTTTACCTTGATGTTCTTTGCGCAGGAAATTTACAACATTCTTTGTGATAGATAAAGTTTGCAGGTGCATCCATTGGGTCAATACATGCTGATAATTTGACTTTCCAAAGTTCATTATTGCTTTGGTTTACAACATCAAATAGTTTGCAACTTCGAACAATTGATGTCCTCTGTAGTCTGCTTCGAGTCTATGTTAGTGTGTTCCTTGTAGACGGTTCGTTCTCAATCTCGATTCCTTCTTGAATCTTTTTATATTTGGTTCCCAATCTTGCTAGAAGCACCTTTTGAGTGCACCGTTTATAACAAGATATGTGCCAACGACAATTTTGTAATTCAATATGTATGAATCATTAGTAACTATTATGAACGTATAAATTCTTTGTCTCCGAACTTTATTCTTTTAACAAGAACTTCTAAAGTGATTTAAACGATTCCGAATTTGCAACAAATGTTTCATTTTTTTCTTTTGACACAATACACAGACTGTAGTCGATACTATTGCTCCATTTTCTCTTTGATGGTGGTAAATCAACATGATACCCCTACCATTGATACTAACAACCTTCTTCAACATACTTATAGGCCTACTAGCCCAAGTAACAGAGATTTTGTCTTGTTATTGAATTTAACAGCAAGCGACATACATAAACAACTTTAAGGGTAGCACATAGGTTATGTTAAGACAAAACTCTCAGGAAAGGAGCTTTTTCGCACCTTTATTTTTATATAATAAATATGGATTTTTTTTATTTTTTATTGGTATTATAAAAAGTTATGAATGGATCAGGATTTTTCCAATGGGACATTTGTAGAGAATTAAAACATCTACAAAATGGTTTTTATAGACCCTGATCAGACCATTTTTCACCGAGAAAAGTCGGGAAAATGCTTAAAAATTACTATTTTTCATAAATTCATTTCTTTGTTAATTTACAATATTAAGGGCAGATCTTTCGGAAAATATTGTTTATTATGTGTACTTCAAACAGGCGGAAGTTGAAATTTGTCGCATTAATAGCTTCTGCATAATTGCAGTATAAACAATGAATCCCATTATCTTGTATAATGCTCCATATTAACCTGAATGGCCCGATTTAAATTTACCAAATGGATTCTGAAAGTAGACATTGAAACCTATAATTTGTATATCTTTGATTTTTGAATAGGTTGATAAAATATTATAAAAATGCTTCCAAACATAGCATGATACGCATTAATTTGTGACCGATGGCAAGACATTCAGTTGTAGTCAGCGGCGAAGAAGAGAACTGCTCATCAGGCTCAAAAACATTATCCATAATAACAATAAACACAGCAAAACACGTTCATATTGCGCTACATCAATGTTTTTTTAAACTTAATTACGAATATCTGCCAAAATATTACATTTTTGCAAAACATGCTAAGACTATTTCAAGACCTTTCAAACAAGCATTTAGAAATTTTAATCGGTTAGATATCAAGATAGAGCAGATTGTTTATTTTGATATAGCGGCCATCTTGGATTATATCATCACAGCCATACGCAGCACCTGTAAGGGTGAGACTACAAAAAATTGAACTACATCATATTCTTGAAAGACTGACACATTGCCGTCATTTAGTTTCCCACGGTATATACAATGCTCCTGGACTATCAGTTATGTCAACAAATTATAAAAAAGCAGGCTTAATATATTTTATCAGGAAAATACAAATTCTATTTAATTTGGTATTACTATTATAGGAATAAAAAGTAAATGTGTGGGAATCATTCTTACCCAAAACATTCTTATTGGGAACAGTAGAATGAAGTTCCCAATGTGCTTACTACTTTCATGCCCAATTTCAATCATTACGCTACAGAGAAATTATCAAGCCTCTCATTCCAAAATAGAGACTGATTTGTAAGTAGAATTTAAATAACATAAAGCTTTACTATCTTGAAATCTCAAGTTGATACGCAACTCGAATTACTTCGCAATCCATTGTAGAATGTTTTCAGTGCCCAAAAAAGGAGTTTCTTATGTTTCTGCCCATAATTACAAAATGTTTATTTTTTGCCTATATTTTGGAATCTTGGTAGTTTTATATAAAAAATAATATTAGATTTGTATAACATCATAGATAGATATTTTAATGATTTACTGCCTTGAGTGAAATACAACTTTGATGCATTCCTGTGTAACTGTCAACAGGGGTCTTGGATCGCCATGTTCCTTACTGTGATCGTGTCATTGTATGTATTCTCTCATGTTTACAATCTACTCATGATGCTGTTTTACAATCAACCACACTATCATATAGATAGCAGAATGGGAATTACGTACGCAAGGTATGAATTATTATATTTCCAACTGTGGTCGGGGAATTTCGAGGTTTCCATAATTAATGGGCGCATGACTTCATTTAAAAAGGAAACTCGTTTTATTTTGTTTGGTATATTTAAAGTGAATAAACCTGAAAAATGAGAGTTTGACTTGTGTGCCAAGGATTCTTTGCCATCTAACAAATAACAATAACCAAGGTCAAAATAAATTGTACATTCAGTAATAAGTAGTGACAGCTCTAAAATGCAGTACAGTAGATCTTCGATAATTCAAGGTAATTGGGGCTGACTGTACCTCGAACTACAAAAAACTCGGAATAGGCGGAGAAATGAACAAAAATAAAAAATAATATATTTTGTAATGTTTTAATTAGGCAAAATATTAGAACATTTAATAGTAGAAAATATTTTGATTTTATCTCTATTACGGCGCCATTCCCCTACAGTTACTTCACCGACACTGTACTGAGCTGCAAGTTTCTTCAAGGTTTCACCATTGTTTAGTCTTTTCAAGGCTTTTAATTTCATTTTAATTGGCACAAACTTTCTTTTAGCTTTTCCACTCATCGTTACAAAAACACAATCAAAATTAAAACTTAAAAAACTAAAACATTTTTAACAGAAACAGTAAAGAATGCACTCACTAATCAACAATGTTACATAACACCAATATGCGTAGCGCGCGTACTTCCTTGGGAACTGACAGTTTACTATTGAACTTTAACTATTTTTATAATAACAAGAAGGGGAGACAGTCAAGTATGGGATATATGACTGAGCTGACATGAGATATAAGTGGCGTCGGCGAGACTCAATATTGACTCATTACCTACCTGCGGATGGTGATGTGTCGCAAAGTTCGCCAAGTGAACACAAGCCAGCCACTTCGATCCTTTGCCACTTTCAAAAAGCTAGTGGGCATTTTAAACCTAACAAAGTGGGTTTAAAGCTAGTGGGCGGCGGTAACAAAGTAATTTTGAAGGTGCACAGCAATTGATGTTTTATAAAAGCTTTAACATAGTCAAAAAAGCTGTTTTTTAATTTTCAAACACAGCTCGAAGTACCAGGACCCTCGAACTACTGCTACTTGAATTCTTGAGGTTCTACTGTATTGCCATAAACCACTAGCGTAAAGGAAAAAATATTATTCATCAGTTGTTTACATCCATTACAGTTTTCCTGCAGTATGCTAAAAAATAGAGGGAAGAATGGGGTTTTATAGTAAAATTCAACTCAGAGTGAGGCGGAAGTTCAAGCCTCCCGAGGGGGAGACTTATTAGCACGGTCGACTGGTTCCGCTCCACTCCTACCTGAATTTTAGTTTTTTATATAGCGTTATGCAAACTTTTTTTATAACAAGAAAATATAAAAAAAAATCACATAACGTTGTGTATTGCGGTCGTGAGTTTATTTTTATACCAAATTTGAAGTAAATCGGTAAATGTTGAGTAATTAAATGGCATAGCTTTTAATGTAACTAAGAACTATTTAATTACTCAACATTTACCGATTTACTTCAAATTTGGTATCAAAATAAACAGACGATAGTGATACACAACGATATGTGATTTATTTTTATATTTTCTTGTTATAAAAAAAGTTTGCATAACGCTACTATAAAAAATTAAAATTCAGGTCAGAGTAGAGCGGAAACCAGTCGACCGTGCTGACCCTCGGTAGGCCTCACTCTGAGGTGAATTTTGCTATAGCAACGTTTTGGTGAATATCTTAAAACTTACATATCTGCATAGTGAATTTATCAGTCAAAGGTGATTAGAATAAAAAACTATATCTCATGTACTTTCATAGTTTCATTAAACGTTTTATTTTTCAAAAACTTGCATAAAATATTATTTCTTATAACTAATATATTTCTCCTTTTCATTATTTATTTTTTAATATCAAAAATATCCAAGACAATTTCTCAAATTCTCTAAAAGAGGAAATGATTCTTGCTTTTGAAATGATATAGATTTGTATATATCACATTGTCTAAGTTTATATGATTTTGTTTTCCAGTGTAATGAAAACTGCAGCCTGTGGAACATGGTTAGGTGACTTAATCACTGCTTTGATGGTGACTGATGTGATGCTCCAGGACAATTTGTACCCCGAGTGGGCTCCAGCACTCAGAAAAATCTGGCGCCGTTCAAATATTCCCAGAATTCTAATATTTTGGGTTGGATCCGTCCTGGCAACAGCAATTGTTGTCACATTGATTGTAAGCGATTACATTTCCTGGGATAAACTAAACAGAGATTTTGTTGCTAGCACTGGTGAGTCACAGTTTTATTTTGTATAGATAATATTTAACTTGAACAGTTTTATTTTTTATAGATACTATTTAACTTGAACAGTTTTATTTTGTATAGATAATATTTAAATTGAACAGTTTTATTTGGTATATATAATATTAAATTGAACAGTTTTATTTTGTATAGATAATAT